>JAPPVO010000516.1:0-28280 GCA_030407325.1 Camellia japonica | reverse complement strand
AAAAACAAACCAAACCAAACCAAACACTGTAAACTTCTCTTTCTTTCTTTTTTTTTCTTCTTTTTTTTAAATCATTCTTCACTAATCTCTAATTTTACACAAATTATTCGCAAATTTCTTTCAATTTTTATATGAATTTAATAATCTAATTAAAAAATGGTGTACATACACAAAAATAATCTACATTATGACAAACTATTTAATTATGAATAATTAACTTCTCATTGTTACATGTATTATATTGTTATAAAAGATTTCACATATTGTTTTTGTAATATCTTATATATGTCAATGTCTACATAATATATATATATATATATATATGTAAATTTATATATGTTACTGTATTCATACATTGTCAATCTGTAATGCTATATTACCATCGGATACTTTAAATTTTCTAACATGTGTCGCTTTAGTAATATAGTTATATTTGTTAGGAAAAAAGCTGTGAAATTGTGTATCGTTCTCTTATCAACTTATATTCAATACATATATACATACGTGTCATACAAACTAGTGTTCACAATAAACACTTTCAATAACAAACCAAAACTTTGCAAAGCACCTCCATCACAACAATAATTTGACTTTTTTTCCCTTACAGAAAAAATCACATTATTGTGGGAAAATGGATTTTAAAATTCATAACAATATGGTATCACCTCAAACTCTTACTCATTAAAATATTTTTATTACCAGAAGATGGTGAAACAAAAACTACAGAGATTTATTGCAAGATACTCTCCAAGTTAGATGAGCTGAAGTATGAATTGTCCTATCTGTTGTGAAGTTTAAGAAAAACAATGTACCTCATGTACACATTTTATGTTTACAAAATTTCTCATTTATCATTTAAATTTTTTAGCCGAGTATGTATTCATTTTTTACTTAGTTATATTTTGAATACAGATCAATTTATCAATACAAGTCTTCATACTTTGTATATATATCACATACCAATTTAAGATACACGCATAATTACAATACTAACAGTTGATGAAAAATCACGTGTCACATGCAACGTATGTGCACAACCAACAATATATATATATATCTCAACAAAAGTGTGTATCTCATTATTCTTCTATCTTACATTATCTTTTTTATTTTGCAGAAAAAATATTTTCTTCCTATTAGAGATTGCTTTCATGATGTTTGATTTATTATATAATTTATATGTTATATTGCACGTATATGTATACTTGTGTATATGGTAAAAAAAAAAAATATTATTCTTCTTTGGCTCCATTAGTGATGAAACCTTAGTTCCTTCTTGTGGATAACATGCCTTTTGTTGGACAATCTTCACTGTATTTAAAAAATAAATTTTGTTTGTGTACTTAACAACAAACGGAATATAGAAGAAATAAAGGATAGGAGAGAGTTTGTTTGATTACAAAATCAAATTAGAAAATAAAATAAAATAAATAAAACATATTTTTATTTTGTTACAAAAACAAAATCAAAATCTGAAACAGAAAAATAATAAAACAGAAAAGTAAATTAATTACTTACCAAATTAATTTGTTGAACAAATTTTCTGATAAAGTCCAGTGTTTAACACTGTGTCCTTAAGAAAGATTCGTCCTCTCCACGGTGATTTCAGAATGTGGACGTCTATCTCCCAGGATAAAATGATCAATAGCAAACAATAGTAGTACTACAAATTGTTTGCACAACGAACACACTAAGTGTTTACACTCTTTGTCACAGAAATTTAATGCAGCAAAATGCAGAGATTTATTGTAGAGGAGAAGAACGAAAATTGTGAAATTCAAAATTCAAATGAGGGCATGTCTTATTTATAGATGATTTCGTGGCTGTACAGATTTGAATGAACAGGTATGGTACTTGTTCGGTTTGAATAAACAAATACAAATTTGTTGGGTTCAAATTTTGAACAGATAAAACCTGTATTTAATAGATTTGAATTTGTCCGGGTGGAGAAAATAAAACCGGAGCCAATTTTGAAATTAATTTTCTAAATTCAAATTCCAAAAAATTAGAATTTAATTTTAGAAAATAAAATTCAAATGTTTTTGGCTAAAAAAGATAGGCATTGGGCCGGACAAGGCCAACTCAACCACACACTCGTGCCTAAGCCCAGCCCAGCCCAGCCCGCCCGACCGGATGGACGGCGGCGGCGACACGTGCGTGTTTATTTTGGGTCCAATGGGTCTAGTCTACTTTGCCCATAACCTCCATTTCTATAAAACTTGGGTGCCTCTTGGGGCCTACCCCAAGTTCCAAACTCAAGCCTTATAAACCCACTCAAAGTCTGCCCATCAAATCAATGTAGGATAAGCCATTATTCAAACCTTAAGGAATTTTCACCAAAAACTCTATTTCCATGGAGCTCACTTTGGCTTCAATTTTCCATTCACCCAATAATAGTTTTGAGCAACCAAATATACCATGTGAATCACAACGCGGCATAGAATGCGTTACCACTTGGACTCACTAACTTTGGCGCATGGGTCCCACCTAAAAATTAGACCAAAGTTAAGGAAAAGTCTGATTTTTCCAAAACTTCCAAAACCATTTCTAACAATCCCCCACATGAATGAAATTTGATGACAATGGAAATGCAACAATGTGCAGAATTTGTCAAAAAAGTATAAATCGAAAATATCTTGCATTAGGATAGGTAGCTTTCGGCCTTGAACCTTTCTTAGTAATTATCTATCGAACTTACTAGCTAACCAATGGACGCGATGCCTTGAATTGTTCAGTCGTTTGTGTAAGCCAAGACAATAGATTTCACACAAAATATCTTCTGACACATGGTGGTTCTCACGGTTGTGTTCATTTTGGCCTTGAACGCTCCTGGTTGTTCATGAGTTCTTTCTAGAGAATTTAGCCTCTTCATTCTCATAGACTCGGCCCCAGTTCGACACTCATATAGGTGATTCTTATTGTGAGTATCTCTTATACTCGTCTTGATTTTTATGCCTAAATCAATATATAAGTAATCATTAAAAGCAAAGCTTATCTTAAAACCTCTGCATACAACACATGTTGTAGATATCACCTCTCACTATAGGAATGGGTAGGGAATTTTAATCCCTTGGTGATTTTTGGCGAGCCACATATAACTTAGTTGTCCCTTTGAACTTAGTTCTTGAGATCTCCAGTCATAAAAGTAGGGTTGCCATTATGATGACTCTTATGTAATAGGCTTTAATCCCATCCCCTTCGATGAGCTATACACTTACTCTTTTGTCAAACCTTTTGTTAACGGATCCGCAATATTTTCTTTAGATTTTATATAATCTATTGAGATTATTCCATTTGCGAGCAATTGTTTTACGGTATTATGTCGACGAGTCGTGACTTACCATTATACATATGATTATATGCCCTGCCTATTGCAGATTAACTATTACAATGAATGTAAATAACTGGCACAGGTTTTGACCACATTTGAATGTCTCCTAAGAAATGGCGAAGCCATTCTGTTTCTTCTCCTACTTTGTCTAAAGCAATGAACTCAGATTCCATTGTGAATCGTGCGATGCATGTTTGTTTCGTGGATTTCCAAGAAACAACAGCGCCTCCCAGAGTAAAGACATATCCACTAGTAGATTTTGAATTTTTAGTATATGATATCCAATTGTCATCACAATAACCTTCGAGTACTGCAACATATCGCGTAAAGTTCAAATCATGATCACGGGTAAATCTTAGATATCTAAGAACCTAAATGATCGCTTTCCAATGGTCTTCTCCGGGGTTACTAGTGTACTTACTCAATTTACTGACAGCATAAGTTATATCAGGACGAGTACAATTCATTAGGTACATTAGGCTTCCAATGATTGGGGAGTATTTTAACTGAGACACCATATCACCTTTATTTTTTGATAAATAAAGACTGATGTCTACAGGTATTCTAGATACATTCATATCATCTTTGATAAATTTACTAAGAATTTTCTCAATATAATGTGATTGAGATAATGCATATCCGTCAGATGTTTTAGTAATTTTCATTCCTAATATTATATCTGCGACCCCTATATCTTTCATATCAAATCTTCTATTCAACATTTACTTAGTTAATTTGATCATGTTTTGACTACTTTCAATAATAAGTATGTCATCCACATAAAGACAAACTATGACATATCCTTGGTCAGTGTTTTTAACATAGACGCACTTGTCACATTCGTTTATCTTAAATCCATTAGTAAGCATAGTATGATCAAATTTTTCACGCCATTGCTTAGGTGCTTGTTTTAATCCATAATGAGATTTTACAAGCCGACAAACTTTCTTTTCTTGCCCTGACACTACAACCCCTTCGGGTTGCACCATACAGATCTCTTTATTTAGATTACCATTTAAGAAAGCTGTCTCAACATCCATTTGATGTATCTCTAAATTATACAATGCTGCTATGGCAATAAGCATGCGGATGGATGTTATTCTTGTCACATGAGAATATGTGTCAAAATAGTCCAGAACTTCCTTTTGTTTGTAACATTTTACTACAAGTCTTGCTTCATACTTGTCTATTGAACCATCTGCTTTCATTTTTCTCTTGAATATCCACTTATTTCCAAGAGGTTTAGAACCAGGTGGAAGATCCACTAATTCCCAAGTATGATTTTGCATAATGGATTCAATTTCATTATTAACAGCCTCTTTCCACAAAGGTGCTTCAGGACTTATCATTGCTTCCTTAAAGCTTTGAGGTTCATTTTCTAACAAGTATGTCAGAAAATCTAGACCAAAGGATTTTGATGTTCTTGCTCTCTTACTTCGTCTTGGTTCATCATCAGTTAAATCCTGTTGGTCGAGACCATTACTAGTCTCTTGTGTTTGATTGTCATTAGTCTCTTGACTTTGTGTACAATCATAAGTTCTTTTCTGTGAACTTAATTCCTGTCCTTTCTTGTAAGGAAAGACATGTTCAAAAAACACAGCATTCCTTGACTCTATAATAGTGTTCACATTTATATCAGGTATTTCTGATTTATAAGTTAGAAACCAATATGCACTACTATTCTGAGCATAACCAATAAACACACAATCCACTGTTTTTGGTCCTATCTTAGTCTTTCTAGGAACAGGAACTTCAACTTTTGCCAAAAACCCCCACACTTTTAAGTATTTGCAGGAAGGCAGTCGACCTTTCCACAATTCATAAGGAGTGTTGTTGGTTTTCTTGTGGGGTATCTTGTTAAGAACATAATTAGCAGACAATATTACTTCCCCCCACAAGTTCTGTGGTAAGCCTGAACTTAGTAATATGACATTCATCATTTCTTTTAGGGTTCTATTCTTCCTTTCAGTAATTCCATTTTGCTGTAGAGAATAGGGTGCTGTAGTTTGGTGAATAATGTCATGTTGTGCACAAAATTCATTTAATGGTGTATCATATTCACCACCCCTATTACTTCTAACCATTTTAATGATTTTACCAAGTTAATTTTCAACTTTAGTTTTGTAGAGTTTAAACATTTCTAAGGCTTCATATTCACTTCTAAGTAAGTATACATAACAATATCTTGTGCAATCATAGATAAATGTTATGAAATACTTTTTACCTCCTCTAGTTTGAACAAATTTAAGATCACATACATCTGTATGAATTAATTCTAGAGGTTTGGTTTTTCTTTCAACCGATTTAAATGGAGCCTTAATTAGTTTTGCTTCTACACAAATCTCACATTTGTGATTAGGATCAATTTTAAACTTTGGTATATAATCCAAACCAATTAATCTACACAAAGCATCAAAATTTATATGTCCTAATCTACCATGCCATAAATTCGACTCAAGAATATAAGCAAAAGATGTGTTATTCTTATTAATAAATAAGTTTTGGTACAACTGTCATTACATTTAACTTGAAGAGACCATCACTCATGTATCCCTTACCAACATACATACCACTCTTTATTAATACAAATTTATCAGACTCAAATACAAGCCTAAAACCATTTTTACTTAACAAAGAACTATAAACTAAATTCTTCAGAATGTCTGGTACATGCAGTACATTGTTGAGGGTAAGTTTTTTCCCTGATGTCATCTTCAAGATCACCTTTCCTTGTCCAGCTACAGTAGAAGTAGAAGAATTTCCCATGAAAAGTTGTTCACCATTTGCAGCCTCATTATAAGTAATGAACATCTTCTTGTCTGCGCAAATGTGTCGAGTTGCTCCAGTGTCAACCCACCATTCTTTGGGATTTCCAACCAAATTAGCCTCAGACACCACCGCAGAGAGATTGATGTCATTTACCCTATCAGAGATGTAATCTAATTGTGTCACATTGGCCTGATTGGTGGTCTTCTTGCTTGTACTTCCGCGATCCTTCTTAGGGCGGTGGCAATCAGAAGCTCAATGTCCAGTCTTGCCACAATTATAGCATTTACCTTTGAACTTTTTATTGCCATTGTTGTCACATTGTTTAGGACCATCTCTAGTAAACTTCATCTTTTTGTTATGTGGTTTGTGCACTTGTTCAACCACATTAGCCTTGGACTCAATGGGATTTTTACCATTCCTCTTTTCAGCCTTTCGGTTATCTTCCTCAATTCTCAATCTTACAATCAATTCATCCATGGTCATCTCCTTGCGTTTATGTTTTAAATAATTTTTGAAATCTTTCCAAGCCAGTGGTAACTTCTCCATTAAATCAGCGACTTGGAAAGACTCGCTAAGAGACATACCTTCAGAATGAAGATCATGCAAAATTATTTGAAAATTTTGAACTTGAGAAATTATCATTTGGGAGTCTATCATAACGAAGTCCAGAAATTTACCGACAATAATTTCTTTGTGCCGGCATCCTCTATCTTGTATTTTTTCTCCAAAGAATCCCACAATTCTTTTGCTGTTTTCAAAGGGCTATAAACATTATACAACATGTTGTCAAGGCCATTGATGATGTAGTTTCTGCACAGGAAATCAGAATGTTTCCAATGTTCTACAGTGGCAACAACTTGCCGATCACTTTCATCCTCTCTAAGTACTGGAGCCTCTTCACGGAGAAACCGGGCCAAATTTAGAGTTGTAAGATAGAACAACATTTTCTACTGCCATCCCTTAAACTCAGTGCCATTAAATTTTTTTCGATTTTTCTCCATGATTATAGGAACTTGAATATGGTTCTGGATAGGGATTGGAGTCGTTGTAACGATCAGATTTGGAGTACTACTTTCAGCAGCCATAATATCTGATTACAAAAAAAAAAAAAAAAAAAAAAAAAACCAAAACACAAATTAATTTTCTACTTACTAAAACTAGAAAATAAATTATAACACAAAATAATTTTATTTTCCTCGTTCCTAAAACTAGAAAAATAAAATATCACAATAATTTTCTATAACACAAATTAATATTTTGCAATTGTTAATGACACCAATATATTACTACTAGTTGTCAAAGAAAATAAACAGTATATTACTACTATTTGTATTTTTCAACCAAAATATCACTTTGTGAAATCACAGAAAATTAAATACAATGAAGACACCAAAGGACGAATCTGTCTTAAGATTGTTGGACAATCTTCACTGTATTTAAAAAATAAATTCTGTTTGTGTACTTAATAACAAATGGAATATAGAATAAATAAAGGATATGAGAGAGTTTGTTTGATTACAAAAATCAAAACAGAAAATAAAATAAAATAAATAAAACAGAGTTTTATTTTGTTACAAAAACAAAATCAAAATCTGAAACAGAAAAAATAATAAAATAGAAAAGTAATTAATTACTTACCAAATTAATTTGTTGAACAAATTTCCTGATCAAGTCCAGTGTTTAACACTGTGTCCTTAAGACAGATTCATTCTCTTCACGGTGCATTCAGAATGTGGATGTCTATCTCTTAGGATAAAATGATCAACAGAAAACAATTGCAGCACTACAAATTGTTTGCACAACGAACACACTAAGTGTTTACACTCTTTGTCACAGAAATTTAATGTAGCAAAATGTAGAGATTTATTGCAGAGGAGAAGAACGAAAATTGTGAAATTCAAAATTCAAATGAGGGCATGTCTTATTTATAGATGATTTTGTGGCTGTACAGATTTGAATGAATAGGTATGGTACCTGTTTGGTTTGAATAAACAGATACAAATCTGTTGGGTTCGAATTTTGAACAGATAAAACCTGTATTGACAGATTTGAATATGTCCGGGTGGGGAAAATAAAATCGAGCCAATTTTTGAAATTAATTTTCGAAATTCAAATTCCCAAAAAATTAGAATTTATTTAAAAAAATAAAATTCAATATTTTTCGTCCAAAAAGATAGGTATTGGGTTGGATAAGCCCAACCCAACCACACACTACGCACTTGCGCCCAAGCCAAGCCACCCGACCGACCGGTGGCGGCGACGGTGCGTGTGTTTATTTGTGTCCAATGGGTCTAGCCCACTTTCCCATAATCTCCATCTCTACAAAACTTGGGTACCCCTTGGGGCCTACCCCAAGTTTCAAACTCAAGCCTTATAAACCCACTCAAAATATGCCACCAAATCTGTGACACCCTGATTCTACACTATTGGTTGTAGTCAAGAAAGAGTCACGAATGAGTCCTGTGGTCAATAACCAAGCAAGATCCCAGTTCGCCGAGGAGTCAAATTAGCCTCTCTTCTAAGTTCGGCTTTCTTAGGCAGTACACTACCCTTTTGACAGATCTTAAAAGGTATTGACATAAGGTCTCATAAGCAACGATAAGGTTCATACATATACGTAGAATATAAATACATAACAACCATGAATATCCTTAATTCAAAAGCTTGTTCCGTTACATTACATCCTAAGAAAATTTAAATCTTCACATGAGTCTTACAAAACATCAAAAAGAAATTTCTAACTTTACTAAGATAGCCAAAGGTCTTCGAAGGTTTCAGGCTCTTCGTCTCCAGCTATAAGTTCCTCTTCATCACCTGGCATGATGCGCCGTGAGTTTGAATGCCCAGTAAACACACACACACCCCGTCCTTTTTTTCCAGTCCAATACACAATCACAAATATAACATCAAGTAGTAAAGCATGATACTCGAAATAAATAAACAAAGGGTTACAAGTTAGATGTTAGTAAACTAGAAATCCCCCAAAGAGATTTTGTCATCCCAACCATAAGAATCGATTCGGATTATTCGGTATGCCCCCTCTTTTGCTGCTATTTGTAGAATTAACCTCGGATGCCTACCAATGGTTATATACGCGTACGCCAACCGCAGGGCCTCAAAAGAGACGGTAATAATGGGCCTTGCCCAAATCCCTCCTCACACCAAACCACTAGGGTGCGAACACAACCGCTCCGTTCAAGGTTTCCAAAAACCACTTGCACAAGACTTTAACTTCCAAGTAGGGAACGCATCCCAACAATCCACACATCACACATTATCATCATTACTCAAGTGATCGAAAACCCAATACCATCCCAATTAAGTTTCCCGTTGAGTTAAATGTTTTAAAACAAGGTTAGACCCATCTTAACAAGATAATAATATCCACATAAACATGCATCATTAAGATGAAGGAGAATAAGAACATAACAATAATATGTACAACATCATGCCAGGATATGATCATACGCTAATAAGCATTTTCATGAACACAAGAGCATAAAACACCTATGCATAACAGGATTTCCATATTCGATATCACATAAGGATTAGAATAGAAGGGCTATTTTAGAATTTTTACCGGACTACCGGACTCGGCCTTCCTGTGGTTCGTAGAGAATCTAATCTAGTTTCCAGAACATATTTCAGAAATGGGATAGCTTTTCTAGATTTTAAGTTATTTAGAAAACACTCCAGCGCTGTCCAGATTCGTCGATTGTTACGAAAATTTAATTTTCTTGCAAACCGCTTACTGTTTTTCCATGAAACTAATTTTAGTTGAAATCTAACTCCTTAAGGAAGATTTTGACATAAAATAGAGGTCCTGAATAATTTTATACATTTTGCTAGAATTGTTTAAAGTGGAAGATTTATGGGAAAGGGGATCCACTAAGGGAAAATTTTTGTCTCTTTTATGATGAAAACAGCTAACTAACATATATCAATGACACATCTGAAAACAATATTTAGAACCCTTAAGAACATGTATTTGAAAAGGAAAATGAAAGAGAAGGTTGTGTTGTGGCTTACTTGCTAAGCTTTGAACAAGATGGCTCTCTTCTCCCTTCCTCTTCCTCTCAAGACTTCTCTCTTGTTCTCCTTCCTCTCTTTTAGCCGAATGTGTGTGTGTGAGTGTGATGCTTGTGTTTGCCATGCTAGGGAGTGGTGATATTTATAGGCAAATTTGGTGTAGAAGCCCACTAGTTGGAATTGAATGGACAAGCTAGGATTTACTTGGAGTTCAATGGATTAGGAGTGAATAGGGAGCTTAACCTTGGGATTAGGTAACCCCTAGTTAATTCCTAGTTGAATAGTTTTTTTTTTGGTTTCTAGAATACCATGATAATAAATCTTGAAAATAGACTACTCACTTCTCTCTAGGATGGCCGGTCATTGGGAAGGGTGATGGGCCATTTTTTTTTAATCAATCTAGGTACTAGGAGCACATTCCTCAATGTATATATTTATATAGATCTCAATTAATTGATGGTACTTATAGTATAAGGTACATGTACTAGTTTTGGGAAATTTTGAATTTAAATAAAGAAGTGAGGGCTTGAAGTTAAATTCATGTATTGGAACCTTACTTATGTAGAATTTAATTAAATTAGGCTAAGGAACCTAATCAGCTAGGATATTCTGGTTTTGATAAAAAAAGCTAACCGACAAGATTCGAAATAATTCAAGTAACTAAGGGCTTTAAGAAAATAATTTAAACATTAGGGTTTTTAAAGAGAAAATTTTTCAGGGGCTTCACAACCTATCCCCCTTAAAACAATTTCGTCCCCAAATTCAACTACATACTGCCTTCGAAAAGTTCGGGGTAGTTTGCCTTCACCCAATCCTGGCGTTCCCAAGTAGATTCCTCAATTCCCCGATGACGCCATAGCACTTTTACCAAGTGAACCGTTTTGCCTCTAAGGTTCTTCTCTCGCTATCCTGTATTGCTACCGTCCTTCTTTAAATGTAACATCTTTGTCAAGATGATTTCTTCCCATTTGAGGACGTGTGATGGTCGGCGATGTATTTTCTCAACATAGATACATGGAAGACGTCGTGTATCCCTGCTAACTGCGGAGGTAGAGCTAGTCTATATGCTACTTCGCCCACTCTTTCCAATACCTCAAAAGGCCCAGTATATCGTGGTGACAGCTTTCCCTTTTTCCCGAAACGTACGACTCCACGCCTAGGTTGCACCTTTAGGAACACGTGGCTGCCTACTTCAAACATCAATGGCCTTCTTCTATCTGCATAATTCTTTTGACGGTCTTGAGCAGTCTTTGACTGTTGTCGGATCAATTTGACCTTTTCAGTAGTTTCTAGAACAAGTTCGGGTCCTATCAGATTTGCATCACCCACTTCCGCCCAACAAATTGGCGATCTACAAGGTCGTCCATATAATGCTTCAAAGGGTGCCATACCGATGCTAGCTTGAAAGCTATTGTTATAGGCGAATTCAATTAGGGGTAGGTGTCGTTCCCAACTTCCTTGAAAATCCATTGCGCAAGCTCTCAACATATCTTCGAGTGTCTGGATGGTGCGTTCAGATTGTCCATCTGTTTGCGGGTGAAAGGCGGTGCTAAAACACAACTCCGTACCAAGAGCTTCCTGCAGGCTTCCCCAAAATCGAGAGGTGAACCGTGGATCACGATCTGACACAATAGACACCGGAATTCCATGTAGCCGAATGATCTCCCCGATGTAAAGCCTACACATAGACTCTAAAGTGTCGGTCATCTTATAGGGTAAGAAATGTGCTGACTTGGTGAGGCGATCCACTATTACCCATATAGCATCGCGTCCTTTAGGTGACTTAGGCAACCCTGTCACAAAATCCATCGTCACAAACTCCCACTTCCATTCGGCTATTGATAGAGGTTGCAACATTCCCCCTGGTTTCTGATGTTCCGCCTTCACTTGTTGGCATGTCAGACATTTCGCTACAAATTTAGCCACTTCCTTCTTCATTCCATTCCACCAATACTGCCTCTTCAAATCTTGGTACATTTTAGTCCCTCCTGGATGTACTGCAAATGCAGAATGATGACATTCCTTAAGTACCTTTTCTCTAAGCAGCTCGTCACTTGGTACAAACAATCTACCTTGGTATCTTAAACTCCCATCGGGGTGAATTACCCAATTGAGCATGGGTTCTCCTGATTCCAGACGTCCCTTGATATAGGCTACCTCTTGATCGTGCTTCTGGGCCTCCATGATCTCATTCATCAACTTAGGCATCACCTTCTGTGCACTAAGATATGCTTTTGTATCTTGAGATTCTATTTGGATCCTGAATTCATTGAGTGTCTTAACCATATCCCATTCTTTGACGGAAATTCTAGCCATCATCCCCCTGCTCTTGCGACTGAGAGCATCTGCTACTACATTGGCTTTACCGGGATGATATGAGAGAGTGAACTGGAAATCCTCAAGATACTCCATCCATCGTCTCTGTCTCAAGTTGAGGTCCTTCTGTGTAAATAGATACTTCAAACTCTTGTGATCTGTGAAAATCTCAAATTGTTCCCCATACAGGTAATGTCGCCATTGCTTTAGGGCAAAAACTACGGCCGCTAACTCCAAGTCATGTGTTGGGTAGTTACGCTCATGAGGTTTCAAGTGCCTGGATCCATATTTTGCATGAGCACGCACCCTAACCCTTCTTTAGACGCATCGCAATACACAGTATACCCCACTTCTCGTTCTGGGATGGTCAAAATTGGCGCACTAGTTAACCTCTTCTTTAGCTCTTGGAAGGATTTTTCGCAAGCTTCGTCCCACTCATACTTTACTCCTTTTTGCGTCAAACGAGTCATTGGTTTAGCTAGTTTGGAGAAATCTTGGATGAACCTCCGGTAATAACCGGCCAATCCTAAGAAACTGCGGATTTCTGACACGGTCTTCGGTTGTCTCCAATCTAATACTGCCTCCACCTTGGTTGGATCCACCGCAATCCCATTCTCCGACACTACATGCCCTAAGAATTTTACTTCATTCAACCAGAACTCACATTTGCTTGCCTTGGCATATAACCGATTATCCCTAAGAACTTGAAGGACAGTCCTTAAATGTTGCTCATGCTCTTCTTCAGACCTTGAATATACCAAGATGTCATCAATGAACACTACTACAAACTGGTCGAGGTATGGTCTAAAGATCTTATTCATTAGGCTCATGAATACTGCCGGTGCATTGGTTAGTCCGAAGGGCATTACTACAAACTCATAGTGGCCATATCTAGTACGAAAGGCAGTTTTTGGTATATCCTCCTCCTTGACTCGTAGTTGATGGTAACCTGACCTGAGATCGATCTCTAAGTTGATCAAAAAGGTCATCAATCCTTGGGAGTGGGTATCGGTTTTTAATCGTGACTCGATTGAGTTGACGATAATCAATGCATAGCCTCAACGACCCATCCTTTTTTTAGCAAACAACACGGGTGCTCCCCATGGCGAAGTACTTGGCCTAATGAATCTTCTCTCGAGCAATTCCTGTAGTTGTGTCTTCAATTCTCGTTGTTCTGCTGGTGCCATACGATACGGGGCTATGGATATTGGGGTAGTTCCAGGTTGTAGCTCGATGCTCAAGTCTACTTCCCGGGTTGGTGGCAATCCCGGTAACTCCGTAGGAAACACATCTGCATATTCACATACTATGCACAGAAGTTCTAATTCTCCTTGGCCCTCCTTATTTAAAATCAGACTTGCTATCCTACCTGCAATTTGATCGCACCACTGCGTCCTATGTTTTGTTGAAGCCATGGGTTCTTGTCTATCCCCCTTAAACTGGAAACGAGTTCCATCTTGCGTGTGAGCTGCCACTTTCCTCTGATGACAGTTGATCACTGCTCGATGGGCAGACAACCAGTCCATGCCCAAAATGATATCGAAGTCCGACATTTCCATGACACGAAGGTCGCACGTTAAGTGTAGGTTCGACATTCCTATCTTACAGTCCTTAGATCAATCCTATCCGAACGCATCCTCCCATAGGTGACATTACATTTAAGGCAGTTTCTAAAGGTTCACATGTAAGTTCTAATGACTTAGCACAAGCAGAGGATATAAAAGAATGTGATGCACCAGTATCAAATAAAACATGCACCCAAGAATTGTATAGCACTAAATTACCCTCAATTACAGACGGGTCTGCTTCTTCCTCTTGCAAGGCAAAGATTCTGCCGGTTGCCTTCTGGTTGCCACTGGTCTTGGCGTTCTGAGTTCCCCCACTCTTCTGGTGCTGCTGCCGGTCGATCCTGTCTTGTTCGTCCAAGGCTTCTGCCCACCTAATGCCTGGGCATTTGCTCCGGAACCTCCTCCTTGGTACCCAGATGGAGGGAGTTGGGGGCATTCGCTCATTTTGTGCCCTAATTGTTGGCAATGAAAGCACTGGATTTGTCCCGTCGGCCTTTGTTGATAGCCTCCTTTCTGGATCTGTTGCTGCGGTTGCTGTCATGGTTGTGGTCTGGAGTAGGGCTTTGGGGTCATGTTTCCTTTTTGGTTCCTCTGAGGTCCAATAGACGTCTGACTCCCTCCTCTTGTTCCAAGCCTTTCTAGCGTCGGTTACTTCCCTTTCAGACTCTAACGCCGTTTCCAACACCTCGGCATATGAGGGAGTCGTTGCGGAAGAACTCTTCCCCTGATTGTAAGGTCCAACCCCACTCGAACATCCTTGCTTTCTCTTCATCATTTGCTACATATCTAGTTGCGTAACGGGCTAACTCTTCAAATTTTGCATACTGGGCACGGTCATATTTCCTTGTTCCAGGTTTTGGAATTCCTTGACTCGTTCTCGGCGGACGTACTTGGGAAATATTTATTTAGGAACAGTTCCCTGAACTGGTTCCATGATAGGCTCGCCACGTCACGAGTATTCTTGATTAACTCCCACCAGTGGTCAGCCTCCTTATCAAGCTCGAATACTGCCAAAGCTATTCTATCAGTGGCCTCGGTTATGCCCATGGTGTCTAGCATTTTCTCTATCTGCCGAAGCCAATTTTCAGCTACCTTTAGGTCCGATACACCTGTGAACTTTGGGGGCCTCTACTTTCGAAACTCAGAAAAGAGTCGAGTCCTCTCATTCTGCTGATTGTTCCTTACTTGCCCTAATTCCTCTAAAATTTGATGTCCTAGATTATTGGGAATGTCAGCCCTTGTGGGGACGAGTCTGTGTTGGTTTTTGGGGCGGTTCCGTGCGTTGTTGCTGGTTTCGGTATAGCCATTAGCTCGCGTGTCCACCATTCTGTTCATGGCACGTGGTGAGTTGGTTTCCAGTTTTAGATAATCTTACTACTTAGATTTGAAATGAAGGTTTAGTTTCCATAGGATGTACTAAAACAAGTAACAGTCTACAACATAGATCAACAAATCATTCATATCTTATAATAGGCATCATTACAAAAAGGGCTCCTAAATCGAGGTTACATTCAAAGGGCATCTATGCATTACAAAGTTCAGGCTATCTTATTCTAAGGATCCCTATCAGCAGATCTTACAAAAGTCTAGTTTTACTATTCCTCAAACTAGTTCTCGTTTCCCGACTAATCAAAGTCTTCTTCTGGGTCTTCATCAGCGGAGTCAGTGGCTTGGTCCGGAGAGCGGGGGGTGTACGTTGGTGAGGGGGAATTGTGTTTAAATGACACCTCCATAGGGTAGGCTGGGGTTGCTCCTTGCTGACATCCTAAGGTGGAAAAAAAAAATTATTTCTTAGTATTCTTTAAATATAATAGCGTAATAAAATAAAATAAGATAAAGAGGTAAGGGCTTCTAGAGTAGCATATTGGGTTGCGCGGGTTAAGGGATGAACCTAGGCTCTGATACCAAATTGTGACGTCCCGATTCTACACTATTGGTTGTAGTCAAGGAAGAGTCACGAATGAGTCCTGTGGTCAACAACCAAGTAAGATCCCAGTTCGCCAGAGGAGTCAAATTAGCCTCCCTTCTAAGTCCGGCTTTCTTAGGCAGCGCACTACTCTTTTGACAGATCTTAAAAGGTATTGACACAAGGTCTCATAAGCAACGATAAGGTTCATACATATACGTAGAATATTAGCAACCATGAATATCCTTAATTCAAAAGCTTGTTCCGTTATATTACATCCCAAGAAAATTTAAATCTTCACATGAGTCTTACAAAACATCAAAAGGAAATTTCTAACTTTACTAAGATAGCCAAAGGTCTTCGAAGGTTTCAGGCTCTTCGTCTCCAGCTATAAGTTCCTCTTCATCACCTGGCATGATACGTCGTGAGCTTTGAATGCCCAGTAAACACACACACACCCCGTCCTTTTTTTCCAGTCCAATACACAATCACAAATATAACATCAAGTAGTAAAGCATGATACTCAAAATAAATAAACAAAGGGTTACAAGTCAGATGTTAGTAAACTAGAAATCCCCCAAAGAGATTTTGTCCTCCCAACCACAAGAATCGGATTCGGATTATTCGGTATGCCCCCACTTTTGCTGCTTTGTTGCAGAACTAACCACGGATGCCTACCAACGGTTATATACCGCGTAGCACCAACCGCAGGGCCTCAAAAGAGATGGTAATAATGGGCCTTGCCCAAATCCCTCCTCACACCAAACCACCTAGGGTCCGCATACAACCGCTCCATTCAAGGGTTCCGAAAACCACTTGTGTAAGACTTTAACTTCCAAGTAGGGAACGCATCCCAACACTCCACACATCACACATTATCATCATTACTCAAGTGATCGAAAACCCAATACCATCCCAATTAAGTTTCCCGTTGAGTTAAATGTTTTAAAACAAGGTTAGACCAATCTTAACAAGATAATAATATCCACATAAGCATGCATCATTAAGATGAAGGAGAATAAGAACATAACCATAATATGTACAACATCATGCCAAGATATGATCATATGCTAATAAGCATTTTCATGAACACAAGAGCATAAAACAACTATGCATAACAGGATTTCCAGATTCGATATCACATAAGGATTAGAATAGAAGGGCTATTTTAGAATTTTTACCAGACTCGGCCTTCTTATGGTTCGTAGAGAATCTAATCTAGTTTCTAGAACATATTTCGGAAATGGGATAGCTTTTCTAGATTTTAAGTTATTTAGAAAACACTCCAGCGCTATCCAGATTCGTCGATTGTTACGAAAATTTGATTTTTTTGCAAACCGCATACTGTTTTTCCATGAAACTAATTTTGTTGAAAGCTAACTCCTTAAGGAAGATTTTGACATAAAACAGAGGTCCAGAATAATTTTATACATTTTTCTAGAAGTTTTTAAAGTGGAAGATTTATGGGAAAGGGGATCCACTAAGGGAAAATTTTCGTCTCTTTTATGATGAAAACATGCTAACTAACATATATCAATGGCACATATGAAAACATATTTACAACCCTTAAGAACATGTATTTGAAAAAGGAAAATGAAAGAGAATGTTGTGTTGTGACTTACTTGCTAAGCTTTGAACAAGATGGCTCTCTTCTCCCTTCCTCTTCCTCTCAAGACTTCTCTCTTGTTCTCCTTCCTCTCCTCTAGCCGAATGTGTGTGTGTGAGTGTGATGCTTGTTTGCCATGCTAGGGAGTGGTGATATTTATAGGCAAATTTGGTGTAAAATGACATAGAAGCCCACTAGTTGGAATTGAATGGACAAGCTAGGATTTTCTTGGAGCAATGGATTAGGAGTGATTAGGGAGCTTAACCTTGGGATTAGGCAACACCTAGTTAATTCCTAGTTGAATAGTTTTTTTTTGGGTTTCTAGAATACCATGATTATAAATCTTGAAAATAGGCTTCTCACTTCTCTCTAGGGTGGCCGGCCATTGGAAAAGGTGATGGTGCCATTTTTTTTTAATCAATCTAGGTACTTGGAGCACATTCCTCAATGTATATATTTATATAGATCTCAATTAATTGATGGTACTTATAGTATAAGGTAGATGTACTAGTTTTTGGGGAAATTTTGAATTTAAATAAAGAAGTGAGGGCTTGGAGTTAAATTCATGTATTGGAACCTTACTTATGTAGAATTTAATTAAATTAGGCTAAGGAACCTAATTCAGCTAGGATATTCCTGTTTTGATAAAAAAAAGCTAATCGATAAGATTCGAAATAATTCAAGTAACTGAGGGCTTTAAGAAAATAATTTAACATTAGGGTTTTTAAAGAGAACATTTTTCAGGGGCTTCACAAAATCAATGTGGGACAAGCCATTAGTCAAACCTGAATGAATTTCCACCAAAACTCCATTTTCATGGAGCTCACTTTGGCTTCAATTTCCCATTCACCCGATAATGGTTTTGAGCAACCAAATATACCACGTGAATCACAACGCGGCATAGAACGCGTTACCACTTAAACTCGCCAACTTTGGCGCATGGTCCCACCTAAAAATTAGACCAAAGTTAGGGAAAAATCTGATTTTTCCAAAACTTCCACAGCCATTTCTGACACATTCTTGGGTATAAGGCCCATTTCCACACTATGTTGTGCCAACTCGCTTTATTACACCAATAGAGTCGCCTCTTAATTTCAAGGGAAATTTATAAATCTTTAATAATGAAAACTAAGTAAAAGACATAATCTGTCACAACTAGAGAATTCAAGGTTCAGGAATTAAGGTATAAAAAGGGCTGGTCATTGAATGATGCACTCCCTTTTTCCCAATTCGAAGATTAGTCTCTACTAGTATTCTATTTTATGAGTTTAATGATTAATTATTTCATACAAAATCTATTATTATCCCTAAATTTTACTAATCTTAAAACTAGATTATTTGAATAAAATAAATATCATTTATTTTAGATACAATGAATAAAACCACGTTTTCTATTAAAATTATGGTTTTTAAATAAAAGAGAGTTTTATTTTATTATGGCCATAAACATGAATTAAGGTAAACAATATTTATAAAAAAAATACTCAAAACATCTATTTTTGCATAGAAAGAGTTAACTTGATTTATTGGAAAACAATACAACCAAGAACATGTGTAATGCTATCACTACAACAAAATTGGGTTTTCACAGTTTCACATCAATGACATACAGTAAATGCAAGCCGTGATTTCTCACTTTTACAACTTGCTTTTTTTGCATGTCGTAAATAATTTCCCAACCATAACGTGTCTATTGTGTAGATCGTGAATGCTAATAACGATGATTTTTTTACGGCTTGCAATGTTAGCCGCAAATAATTAAACTTTCTATAAGGTGCATAGGACATGTCGTTAATACATCAACTATGCACTACAAGCGTACACCCGCTATTAAAAATATTGAACATTTCACAGCGCATAAAAAGTCAGCCGTTAAAAAGTACACTTTCCATGACGCACATATACTAGCCGTTAAAAAATATTTTACTTTTCACGACATGCAATTTCTGTCGTGAATAGTATGACCGAAATAAAAATAGGTGCCAAAATAAAATACTCTGGCCCCAAACCCCCAAACAAAAATATATTAGACAAAAAATAAATATATCAAAATACACCAACTATTTGGCTTCAAATCGTAAAGGAACATAGAAACTGAGAAGATGGGGAGAAGAGAAAGGGTTCGAAGAAGATACTTGGGCAAAACCAAGAAAAAAGAGTTCACCCAGAAGGCTTTGGCTTTGGCTTCTAATCAAAATGAACCCAGAAGGTTTCCTCTATAGGGAGAAGGGTTCGGAGGGAGCTCAATCTCATCTCTCTGAATCGTCTCATCAAAGAAGGGTTATCTAGTACATTGCTTCTCATCTCCTTCCTTATCCTTTTGATTTCTTTGTGGATTTCTATTATGATTGTTTACTTTTTGTTTGTTTGTTTTTAAAGAACAAGGAACTTATTTGGGTTCCCTCACAAGTGTCTTACATGCATTACATTGGGATATACATGTTTTAGCCTAAAAGCCAAAAAGTTATTAAAAAACCAAAAAGCCTATAACCTATACTTGTAGACACCTCATTTTTGACCGTCCTCAAGACTTGGACATCATCATTTGAACACTCGATGATCATCCATGCTCGTGTTTGTTTTGAGTTCCTGAAGGTCTCGGCTGCGCGCCTTGCCTTAGGATCTCTCAACTTGTCTGTTTTGTGCTTGGTTGTGGACCAAGGACTTGTGGTTTTGCTTATGAGGGAAGGAGGTGGCTTGTTGGCCATCCCCACAATCCATCGGCTAAGGCCTTGTGCCATCGGCCTTGTTTTCTTGCCATCGGCCATATGTGGTGGCCGATCGGCACTCTTTTTGGTCGATCGGCCATATTTCTTGGCCGAGACCTTTCCACTTGCTTTTGCAGATATTTTTGTGCCAGCTGTGACAGCTTGTGAGCACAATTCTCATCCTCCATACACGTGTATGGAGGGATTTGTTCAAGACTCAAGCTTATTCAACAAGCTTGAGAATTGAAATTCTATAAGAAGGGAGGCCTCTTTCCCTTTCCAGAGGTTTTGAGAATTTGATATACAAAGCATATCTCTCTCTATATATATATATATTTTATCTCTCTCTCTTCATTTGCTCTTGTTTGTGCCCAAAAGTGTGATTTCTTCATACTATTGCATACAAACACCTACTAGAACACCATCTTTTGTTGCTGAGGTGCTTAGGAGTTGGTTTTAGTGTTTTTGGGTTGGTTTGAACTCAGAAAAGCTGCTGGAGTTGTATTCTTGAAAGTGTTCTTCAAGGGTGAGTCAACTACCTTTTAATCCCTTGTTTTGGTTTAAGCTTTTAGACCTATTTTCATGCTGATTTAAGCTTAACTTTGTACTGTAAAAAGTTTTAATTTTTCATGCTTGTAATGTTTGTTTAAGGTCACTTTTGTGTTGGGGGTAGTCTACCCCCTCTTAGGCCTTGTTTGGCCTTGTTTTGTGCCCTCCTTTTGGAGCTATTGGGACCACCTTGTTTTGGACTTCTCACCATTGAAATCTAGAGGATTTTCAATGGTGGAAAGGTGGTTTTGAGGTCCCAAATAAGAGAGGGTCATCCCATCTCCTTGTGTCTCATATGCTTGTTTTGATGGCTCATAAAAGCAACATATTTGTAAGCTTGTTTTGGCTCCATTTCAGCAAGTATTTGGCGTTATTTTTCCATCCTATACCTCTGTCTAAGGTTGGTTTAATAGCCTCTTGCATGCACCATGCACTTGTAATGCAATCCTCTCTATTGCCTTAACATGCATCTTGTGTTCGGACCATCATTCTTGTATGCTTTGGCTCAACTCAAAGAAGCTTTTAGCCTTTTTTTACCATGTTTAAGCTCTGATTTATGTTGTTTTAGTCATGTATGCATTGTTTTGTATAGCCATGGTTCAATCTAGCTTGTTAGCTTTGTGCATCAAGTCCACTAGCATGCATTGCTTAGACTATTCTCGTGATTTGGCATCATTTGAAATGATATTTCAGTGCATGTTTCATGGTCATACACTTGCCTTAGTCATTCTTTCAATGCTTTGAAGAGTTGGTGTTTTATGCCTTAAGAGTGGGTCATTGTGCATGCCTCTATCCTTAGGCATTTGAGATGTCATCTCAGTGGGTTTTTGGGCTTATTTTGACATGCCATAACTCTGATTTTATTGGTTAAGTCATGCCATGTTTGGTTTTAATAGGTGTAGTGTAACACCCTTTGTAGCCTTGCATGCTTCATGCTTTTGGTCTTTTGTTCTAGCTTGTGTTGGCTAGGTTCTAGCATGCTTTTGGTCTTGTATTGACCTGCCTTGGGACTGTTTTGGTTGCCCTTGGCCTTTTGGGGCTTGCTTTGCATGGCCATGGTGTAAGTCCCTTTGCTAACTTTGAGCTTTGAGCTTTCTTGCATGCTATGCTTGACTTGTTTGGTTGATTTGGCATCATTCCATGCATGATTTCAGGGCCTATAGTGTTGTCACACTTACATGCTTTTCACTCTTTAAGTGCTCTTGAGAGTTGTCCTCTTTATGCCTTAATTCTTGGGCCAATTAGCATGCATGCTTGTCTCGCATTTCATGTCATCATTTCATCATTTTGGCCACTAATTTGGACATGATTGAGGTCTATCCATTTTGGTTTAAGTCCATCTTTGCATGTTGTTGCCTGCTCGTCTTGCATGTTGTCGTATGCTTGTTGCATACTTGGTACATTGCATGTTGTTGCATGCTAGTTCCATTGCATATTGTTCAATGTTGTTACATTGCATCATACTTGCATGTTTGGGTTGCATTGTGTTTTGCATGCCTATTGCATGTTGTTGCATGCTTGGTCCATTGTAGTGTTATTACATTGCTTGATGCATTGCATGTTGTGCATGCTACTTGCATTGCATGACATTGTTGCATGTTATTGCATGCTATTTTGTTGGCATGCTTGTCTTTTGCATTGTGTTTGGCACACCTTGCATTGCTTTGTGTTTGGTTTGGGTGTTAAGCCAAACACGAGGAACGAGGCAGGTTTCATACTTGAAGTGATGAAACGTACCTCAATCCTCGGTCGCCGACACTCTTGATCCAACATGATAGAGTTTAAGGAATTTACGTGTTTTTGTGCATTCATTCCATATTGAATTGTGCGACTCGGCCCCTTTGGCCATCATGTATCGAAATGCGTGATTGATGGCTCGAGGGCGAGCACTATACTCCTTTGAGTTTCAAACATGATAAGGGGTGTAGTTGCACAACATTTTCTTGCAAATGTATTGTCATGCCTCTGTTTGTACTCTACTGCAGCAAAATGAGGATTTTACAGGAAGAGATGGCCGATCGGCTATATAATGTGCCGATCGGCTAACAATGTTTGGCCGATAGCCTCAAATGTGGTCGATGACCATTATCCACTGGCCGATGGCCACCCCTCTTGGCCGATGACCTCTCAGAGTGTCCATGAGGTAGATCAGAATGTCACAGAAGTTGGCATAATTTTCAGTGGTGTAGAACAGTGCAAATAGAGGCAATATGAGGCATGGTGTAGACGTCCCCGAACGCCCCGGGAGGGAATGAGTCCCCTTCCGTTCGTTTTGGCTTACTACAGTTCAGGACTCAAATGTCATGGTTCTTAATCTGAACCAAAGAATCTAAATCCGGCAAATCGTTTTGAGAAAAACAGATTTTTTGAAAGAAGTGCCAAACATGGACTGCTTTGCCAGATACAGAGTCGCCACCTAAATATTTTATTTTTGGGAAATTTAGGAAACCCTGACTCGTTGCCTAAGGCCACGTGTCCGTCATCACCAAAGTTGCCTCGGCTCGGGAACTTGGGTACGATTGGGGAAGGTCACTTCGTGAGCACCCCGCTCGCCCGGTCAAAGACCGGCCTCTACTAACCATGATATCTATTTTTGAAAACATTGTGTGTTCTTATTCCGGTTATTAGCCTAGGTTACTATGTGATGCGCACAACATACAAGTATAGACTGAGTCGTCTGAATCGGAACAAAACACTTCATGTTTGTTTGTGAAAATGGTTTGCTACTCGCAAGTAGGCTTAAACGGATTTTGCCACCCTCGGTGGGCTTAGAAAGATGGTTTTGCCACTATCTAGTGGGCTTAAACACACAGTCAATGATTTTGTTCCAATCCAAATAACCAACCTTCGCCCACAGGCATTCAAGGCAGTTATATCACATAAGCAGTTAGCCTCATGGTAAGCATGCTATTCATGGCAACACTCACACGCATGCAAGGATGCTAAAGCATAAAAACTCACCGAGTACTCCAAGCGAAAAAAAGAAGCTAATTAGAAATCCATGCATGATCCTAAATATACAGAAATGCCTAATGCAACACATGCAAAAATGCAACTATAGCAGGCTCGGCTATTCTAAACATGGCATGTGGAATGCTACAACTAACACGTATTCAATTTGGAATTGAAATACAAATGCAGTTTGTATGATGCGCCGAGCCCGGTGCATGCAAGACAGATGAATGAATGCAAACATGCTATCATGCTGTATGCTAATTGAAACATGCCCTAATCTAACCATCAGAAGCTGGTAAATAAAATGGAAGAAAGACGTGGGGTTGGGAGACATACATCACACTCACCCACACTTATTACAATTTTGCCTTCGCACAGAAGGTCCGAATAAATATACAGTCCCGAATAAAAGAATAGTACAGTCCAAATAATACAGTCCAAATAATGTACAAATTCCTAATTAATTAACAAATTAACTAAGAAAGCTGTAAAACTGGCATGCAAGCCAGGGACTGCCTTGATTCCATCCGGGTGATGAATGATGCATGTTCGGGTTGCCTTTGTGCGGAAATCCATGACGATGCCCCAATTAGCCTCTGTTTGCACCTGTTCTTGAAATGCGTGCCAAGCTCCGAAAAGTTGCTGATTCTTCATTTTGCTGCAACAGAGAGCAGGAAAGGGGCATGGCAATGTATTTTCACAAATGTATGCATGTCTCGATCCTCGTGCCACCAATCACGCATATCGATGCATGATGGCCGAGGAGTCGAATTGCACGACTCAATATGAAATGAATGCATATGAAAATACAACAAAACTAACTCCATCATGGATAATCCGGAGTGTCGGTGACTGGGGAATTGAGACACGTTCCGTCACTCGGAGTACGGAACGTATCTCGTTTCCCGTGCCCGGGCTAACTCCTATCCCGAACACGATGCAATATGCATGATATGCATGAAATGCAACTAAGATACAACCTAACATGCGAAAGGCTATGAAATGGCATACACGATGCACGAGGAAACATGGCATACACAATGCGCTAATATACGGCCTAGCATACGCAATGCTATGGAATGAAATGGCATACACAATGCAATATGGGCTTACACCAACACAAGTGGACCTCGGCCACACTCACATAGAAGGCCATAATGATGAAAATAAGACAACTCGGGATACGTGCACACGTGCACGCAAACCGAGGACCGACCCTAAGGCACGGAAATGCCACTCTAACAAGACATGGCAAGACATGGGATATGATATGCAAACATGCAAATTTCAGTAGCAAAATGAGATGCAAAACAGCCCGAAACATGGTGAAATGAAACCCGATGCATGAACGAGTCCCGAAACATGAATTTTGGGGCATGAAATGGCCTATAGCTATGCAATGCATGCATTATTCGTACATGAAGTGTTAAACAGAAGCAAGGCAGCCCAAAAAAAGCATGTTTACAGTTTAAAGCAAGGCCAAACAGTGGGCGCAAGTAAGGCTAAATTAGCATGCAAAAATGGGCCGAAAGTGAGATAATGAAGCAACTCACAGATTCTGGCCCCAAACAGGGAAGGGCCTTCTACAATATTGAAGAGGGCCAAAAATATGGTGTTTCACAGTTTATGAAAACCCAAAAACATACAAGTATGCTCAAAATGCTATGCAAAATAAGGGCCAAAATGGAGATAAAGAAGCAACTGATATATGCTGGTCCCAAACAAGTAAGGGACCTTCAACAATGTTGAAGAGAGGCCCAAATATGACTTTTTACAGTTGATGGCCGAGCCCAAACAGTGTAAAAATATGCTCAAAATGCAATGCAAAATAAGGCCTAAAAAGAGAGATATAACATGAAGTATACAAAATATGCTCCAAACAGCAACAAACCCTCAATGAAACATGGAGAGGGGATCAAAATAAGCCCCTTTTCAGTTCAGACCAAGGTCCAAAAATAGAGGCTCGATAGGCTAATAAATTATGCAAAAATGGGACCAAAATATGGATATCAAAGCAAGTAGTATATGGAGGTCCCAAACAGTGATGAGCCCTTATTCAATGTTTAAGAAGGGCTCAAAATAAGTGCATTTACAGTTTACATCATGCCCCAAAACAGATTACATATAGGCCAAAAATACTATGCAAGATTAGGGCCTAAAGAAGAGATAAAGAAGGAAGTGTAAAATGGGGGCCTCAAACAGTGAGAGGCCCTTAATGAAAGATGAAATAGACCTCAAAAAAACACTACTTTCAGTTATGGCTGGAGCTCAGATATACAAGAAAGAGAAGCTAAGAAATGTTGCAAAAAATGAGCTAAAAAGAGGGAAATGGTAACTCACCCTTGTAGACCAATCTTTAGCAACTTCTTGGACCAAATTTGCTGCCTCCTAGCCTCTGAGAAGACCTCCAAGCTGCTGGAAATGGAAGTGTGGTGTGGTGCTAGGTGATGGTGTGTAAAAAATGGTTAAGAACTTAAGGGGTTTTGAGGTTTAGAGTAAAGAGAGAGAGAATTTAATGTGAGAGGCTTATACAAAAATCTCTAACCCCTAAAACACAGCTGAGGGTCTGGTTTATATAGGCAAAAGAGGTGGAAAAGAGGGGGAAAAATGGGGGGAAATTGAAATTCAAATTTCCCCCCAAAAAGGCAAAATGTGGGATATAAAGGCAAGTGGTAGATGCTAGACCCAAATGGCCGAGAGCCCTTCAACAAAGTTTAAGAGGGGCTCAAAATAGGACACTTTTCAGTTTATGACCAAGTCCAACACAGCCCACAAGTACCCCTAAAATACCGTGCAAAAATAGGCCTAAAAGAGCGGTAAAGAAGCAAGTGGCAGTAGGAGATCTCAAAAAACAAAGGTCCTTAATCAAACATGAAAAGGACCTCAAAATATGACTATCTCAAGTTTGGGTCGGAGCCCAAAAATGCAGAATGAAGGTTCGGGAGCCAAAACACGCAGTTCGGGGCCCTGAAAGTGGGCTGTTAGGCACCGGAATGGTGTCCGACCACGAAGTTGGTCTCTCGGACCACAGTGTCCCTCAAAAGGGAGGAAATAAGGTGTGTGCCAAAAACTGGAGCAAACGGAGGTGGTTAAGCGGTCTCGAACCGAGGCACACGACGTCGGCTCCGAAAAACCGGAAACCGGGCTCCAAACGGGAAAAATGGCTTACGACCACGAAACGTAGCCTACGCCACTGAGAGATGATCTACGAGACCTCTCCCTCCCTTTGGGAAGAGAAAACAAGAAAACAGGGCCTGGTTCGCAAACCGAGGCAAAGCACAAAAGAGTCCGGAAGTCCGGAGGCAAGGCTCACAGCCGGGACTCCGCAACCTCAGAACGAGCACAATATGCAACATCACCAAGCGCTCAATCGGTGACGTCTGAGTCTTAAGGTCGGTCAAAAATGGGGTGTCTACAGTTGCCCCTCTTTGACAGAACTCGAAAGTCATAATGATGGGAGTGAATGTCAAAGCCCAGAGACGACCCATTTTTGACAAGGCCGAAGACTTAGACAAAGCAGACAAGATAGACAAAGATGTGCCCGCAGGTATGCCCGCAGGCAGGGGCACAATGCAAATGATAATGCAAGAAGCCGAACATAACTTATGATCATGCAAAGAAACATAGGGACGTATCCCGGTGTTTCGGAAAGGTATAAGCATTGGAACGTATTCCAGATGTTCTTAACCAAAGATGGAGAAACATGGGGATGTATCCCGGTGTTTAGGGACGTATCCCAAGGTTTAGGGACGTATCCCAAGGTTTAGGGACGTATCCCGGTGTTTAGGGACGTATCCCAAGATTTAGGGACGTATCCCAAGGTTTAGGGACGTATCCCAAGATTTAGGGACGTATCCCAAAGGTTAGGGACGTATCCCACAGGTTAGGGACGTATCCAGAGATTAGGGACGTATCCCGGTGATTAAGGACGTATCCCAAAGGTTAGGGACGTATCCCAGGTTATAGGGACGTATCCAAAGATTAGGGACGTATCCCGGTGTTTTTCAGGAGGAAGGAGAAACATAAGGACGTATCCCGGTGTTCTGCAAGGAATGAGAAACATAGGGACGTATCCCGGTGTTCCACAAGGAATGTGAAACATAGGGACGTATCCCGGTGTTCCGCAAGGAATGAGAAACATAGGGACGTATCCCGGTGTTTCGCAAGGAATGTGAAACATAGGGACGTATCCCGGTGTTCCGCAAGGAATGAGAAACATAGGGACGTATCCCGGTGTTCCGCAAGGAATGAGAAACATAGGGACGTATCCCGGTGTTTCGTAAGGAATGTGAAACATAGGGACGTATCCCGATGTTCCGCAAGGAATGAGAAACATAGGGACGTATCCCGGTGTTTCGTAAGGAAGTGAAACATAGGGACGTATCCCGGTGTTCCGCAAGGAATGGGAAACATAGGGACGTATCCTGGTGTTCCGCAAGGAATGTGAAACATAGGGACGTATCCCGGTGTTTCGGAAAGGCAAGAGAAACATAGGGACGTATCCCGGTGTTTCGAAAAGAGAGAGAAACTTAGGGACGTATCC
>JAPPVO010000515.1:0-38089 GCA_030407325.1 Camellia japonica | reverse complement strand
ATTGAATGAAAATGAGTTTTAGATAATTTTGCCTCAACACAAATTTCACATTTATGATTTGAATCAATTGCAAATTTAGGTAAACATTCCATATTAATTAATCTACGCAAAGATCCATAATTAACATGTCCTAGTCTACCATGCCATAAATTTGAAAACTCAAGCAAGTAAAAAGAAGATGTATTATTATTAATAACTGAGGATACAACGGTCATTACATTTAACTTGAAAAGGCCATCAGACATGTAACCTTTTCCTACATACATTCCATTCTTAGTAAGTACAAATTTATCACTCTCAAATACTAGCCTAAACCCATTCTTACTCAACAAAGATTCGGAAACAAGATTCTTGCGAATGTCCGGTACATGCAACACATTGTTGAGAGTGAGTTCCTTTCCTGATGTCATCCTGAGAACAATCTTTTCTTGTCCTTTAACTTTGGAAGTTGAGGAGTTGCCCATAAAAAGTTGTTACTATAGAATAAGATGTGAACATCTTTTTGTCGGCACAAATATGGCGAGTAGCACCGGTGTCCACCCACCATTCTTTAGGATTTCCGACAAGATTTGCCTCGGAAACAACTGCAGAAAGATTGATGTCATCGACACTATTGGAAATATTGTCCACTTCGGTCATATGGGCTTGAGCAGGCTTCTTGCTTGTTCTCTTTTTGCTTTTGCCTTTGCTACGACAATCTTTGGCCCGATCCCTCTTTGTCACAAATGTAACATTTGCCATTAAACTTGTACTTTTTATTTTCCTCCCCTTTAGAGCCTTGTGATGAACTTTCTCCAGAAGATTTTCGTTTCTTGGTTTTTGAAGCATGTTCCACCACATTTGCCTTAGACTCCATAGGATGCTTACTAGTCCGCTTTTCAGAATTGCGATTGTCCTCATCAATCCTTAAACGCACAATTAATTCGTCCATAGAAATTTCTTTGCGCTTGTGTTTGAGGTAGTTCTTGAATTCCTTCCAGCCTTTTGGTAATTTTTCAATTAAGGCTGCAACTTGGAAGGATTCACTGAGAGACATGCCTTCTGCGTGAATGTCGTGCAGAATGAGTTGGAAATCTTGAGCTTGGCTGATCACAGTTTTTGAATCAACCATTACAAAATCCAGGAATCTGCCAACCACAAATTTCTTTGAGACAGCATCTTCCGTTTTGTACTTTTTCTCCAACGATTCCCAAAGTTCCTTTGCTGTCTTGATTGGACTGTAGACGTTGTATAATGTGTTGTCAAGTCCGTTCAAGATGTAATTCCAGCAAAGGAAATCGGCATGTTTCCAAGCATCAACCGCAGCAACCACTTGCCGGTCGGTTTCATCCTCTTTCAAGATAGGAGCATCTTCACGGAGGAAACGAGCCAGGTTCAGAGTTGTAAGATAGAACAACATTTGTCACCACAGGAGAGGGGGTTGGCGCAATTGCAACCACCACCGTAGTACTTGTTTGGACATTTGTTTCAGTAGCTATCAATTCTAATTTATAAAACAAAATTAGAATTAGAATTTGCACTACATAGAAAATTAAAACCAAAAACCATAGAATTTTAAATTCTGTAAAAATAAAAGAAACAAGAATTGTAACTTTTATTTCCAATTAATTTGAAAATAAAATAAGATTTTATTTAAACAAATTAAAACCAAAACTACAGAAATAAATTCTGTTAAAATAAAAGAAACAAAACAAAATGTAACTTTTATTTTCAATTAATTTGGAAATAAAATAAAATAAAATTTTATTTAACCAAATTAATTCCACACAGAAAACTAATCCAAATTCACAGAATTAAATTCTGTAAAAATAAAAGAAATAAGAATGTAACTTTTATTTTCCAATTAATTTGGAAATAAAATAAAATTTTATTCAACCAAATTAATTCCACATAGGAAATTAAATTTTGTAAAATAAAAGAAATAAGAAAATAACTTTTATTTTCAATTAATTTGGAAATAAAATAAAATTTTATTAACCAAATTAATTCCACATAGAAAAATTAATTTCTGTAACACTTCAATAATTAAAATACTAAAATAGAATTTTAAGTAATGAAAACGCAGAAAATAATTTCTAAAACCCAAAATTAATTTCTGAAAAAATTCTACAAAAATATATTCTGAATTGTTAATGACACCAGTATCGTACTACTAGTTGTCAAAGAAAATAGACAGTATATTACTACTATCTGTCAAATAGCATATAATCACTATTTGTTTTTCCAACTAGAATATTATTTTGTAAATCCACAGAAAATAATTTTCTTTTTTTTTTTTAACGAACAAAGAAAAAGGGAAACAAACAAAAAATTCTGTAAACAGAATAATTCGATTCTATCTTAAGATTGTTGGAACAATCTTCTGTGTAAATAAAATAACTTGAAATAATTCAAACAAAATAAAATAAAACTTACAGAATTTATTTTGTTGAATCGAATAAATAATTCAAAGACTAAGTCGAGTGTGTGACACTCTGTCCTTAAGACAGATTCGCCCCCTCTACGGTGCTTACGGTTATGTGGCGTCTATCTCCCAGGATACAATGATCTTAACCAATTTGTAGTAGCACTCCAAAACAAATTATTCGGTGAACCAAACCTGTGTTCTAACTCTCTGATATTTATTCGAAAACTAATATGAAGAATATATGCACTAGATGAGAATTGGACAGCAAAAGACAATTTCTAGATTGTTTTTTCGGATCAAAAGACTGCTGGAAATGTGGTATGTATTTATAACCCAGTTGGTGACCTTTCAAACTTACCCGAACAAGTATTTTTTGAAAAGAATAGGTGCATCACTATTCAAACATGGTTTGACCGTTGCAAAATTTCAAACAAATTTTCAACCAAATGAAAAGTGATCCATTGGATAACAGTTAAAGTAACTGTTGGACCTCTATTCTTTAAACCATTTGAAATATATATGTATATATTAAACTATTTGAATAGTTTAATAAATAAATGAAGAGGTACAAACTTTAAGAAACCACTTAGGAACCTAAAATTTGAATTTAGAATTAAATTAAATTCTCATAATTACAAATTTTAGGAAACAACTCAGGAACTCAAAATTTAAATTTAGAATTAAATTAAATTCCCACAATAATTTTTAGTGAAAAAATTCAAATGAATTTTATCTAAAAAATTAATGTTAGACCCGAAAACGACGTCAACTTCCCATTCACTCATAAATAGTTTTGACGTTCCGTCTTCACCGTGTGACTTGCCACGGGGCAAGGAACACTTCACCTCTTCGGACCCACCCCAAAAGACGTTTGGGGCCCACTCAAATTTGGGCTCAAAAAATATGCCTATCTTAAACCATTTTTCCAACACTATGTTGGTGCATTTGGCAAGTCACTAACAATTTCATTACAAGATTTATTCTATATGACTAATATATTGGTTAACATAAGTTGGTTTTTGAGCTAGAAGCAAGAGGTTTGATGTAGAAATCTTATAAGAAATGCTGCCATTGAGACCCAAAGTTGTTATTCACTTAATTTGATGTGTGTGATGTCTGTCAAAAATTAAATACAATGGTAAACCAGGAATGTCCTTGTTTAGCAAATATCTTAATCCTTTCCATATGTTTTCATCTAATTCCTTAATATTCATAGCACTCTCTGTATCTCATATTAGTAACTTTGCATCCTTGTTCTCATCTTCATCATAGTCATCGTCATCTGTAAATTAATGCACTGCAGGGAATTTTTGTCATCCTGGTACTTTGATTGTTTCCTATCCTGTCTTCAGATTCATGGGCATGAGAAGTAGTCTTCCTTTTTTAGTATTTTTTTTTTTTTTTTGTGTGGCTCTTTTGGCTATTTTTTAACTTCCCAAACTTACCCTGAATATGACTGGCATTTGTGCTCCCCTGTTGCATGAGGTGGATATTTAAATCTTAACAAGTAAATTTCTGTTTTGAAGTTGACCTAATTTCATCAATTGGGCCACATGCCACTAGTTCTATGACTCATGCTTTGTTAGTTTCTATGTGAGCACTGAAGAATGCATGTAGTTTTAGATATTTTGCTGTAGCCTGTACATGATTTGTTTTGTCTATGGGCTTTGAGAAAAATATTTGGTTTCGTTATTGATCTTCTACTTCCCTAACTGCTAATTATATCCGGATTGCGAATCATATATCATTCATGTTCAATTTTACAATTAAGCAAATTTACAAAATCCTTTCAGATTCTGTGTTGGGGTGAATTTACCTGAAAATATAATCTGTGTGATTGATCCATACGAGTCACAGGCTTAATGATGCGTCTCATTTTATTGTTCATGTTATTTCTTTTTTCAGGTTGATCTGCTCAGAGGTCAGAAATCAGATAAAGTTGATGTCACATTACAACCAGAAGAGTTGGAAGTAATGAACAATGTCTTGCATGCAAAGTAAGTCCGAGTCCTCATAGTTTGTTTAGTGTCAGTATCAGTATAAGTACATTAGCTACAAGGCGCTTAATTCATATTTATTTTGCATTTCACAGGTATGAGGAAGCAAGGAGGAGGAGAAGCTGCGTAGTCAGCGGGAGGATTTCAGTGACATGGTTGCCGAGGTGTGCATCTCTCACAATCTTTCTGATTTTGTACTTGTTTTAATTAGTATTTATGGACACTTTTGTTCTGATGAGGTGGAATTTTTCAGAATGAGAAGAAGAGGAAACGGAAAATGCAGGAAAAGGATGGAAAATCGAAGAAAAAGGATTTCAAGTTCTAGGACGTGCTGCTGGTTTTGTGATCGGAATGTTAGAATGCCAGATCCATTATGCTTTTCTTAGGCACCTCTAAATTTTTATCATTCGGAATCATAATTGTTGTGTGTCCATTGCCAAAAATGTAGTCCCATTCCATGGCACCAAACACAGCCTTGGTGTTATGGGTTTGGTTAATGAGAAATTTGTTGGTGATTTTATATGCTCCTACTTTCTATTTCCCCATTGCTTAGGATGGAAAATATGTTATATATCAAAGTTGCTTGATGGATTTCATGTTCCTGGTGTGAATGCATGCTTTTCCTCGAGACCAAATAACCTGAATCATAGTTGAGACCAACAATTCTGAATGAAAATAATTTTTAGAAATGCATGAAAACATTGTATACACAGCTCATAATTTTTAGAAATGCAGGAAAACAATTCTGAATGAAAATAAATTTTTTAGTTATTTTTCATTTAATACAGGCCATTTTCATATTTTTAATAATTTTATTACAGTTGTTTTTTTTTTTTTTTTTGTCAGACGGCAGCACACACACCGTCTCAAAAAGAAAAATAGAACCGGGGTTTTTTGCGACGGCAGTAATGCTGTCGCAAAAGATAGGGCATTTGGTTGAAAAGGAAGATTTTTAGCGACGATGTTATTTGCCGTCGCCAATAGTACTTTAGCGACGGCATCAAGTGTTGTCTCAAATAACCCTTTAGCGACGGTATTTGTGCCGTCACAAATAATCCTTTTAGCGACGGCAACACAATGTCATCTAAAAAAAACTTAGATTTTCACGCGTTAATGGTGACAACATTTTTCCGTCGCAAAAAGGCATTTTTGCCATCGCCTTTTTTTTGCGATAGCGTTATACTGTTGCTAAAACCCTTTTGCAACCCCTTTGTTGCGACTCCCCACTTGTCGTCGCAAAAGGCCAGTTACCATCACAAAAAACCTTTTGAGACGACGTTTTGAGTATTTGCGACGGCATTTTACCGTCGCAAAAAAGCAATTTTTTTGTAGTGAGTTCTACTGCTACTGTCTTAGCTTGGTCTTAGTTTATAATAATAATATTTTTGTTAAAGATTTGGGGAACATGCTGACATACACAAACATTCTTAAATGGTATCCAAACTATAAAAACACTTGCAAAATAATCCAAACATACACTACAATATATAAAAGTTTTAAAAATCAAATATTTTAATCTCTAAAAGTAAAAATTTTGTTATAAAAGATATTTACACTATGTTTGGATCGAGTAGGGCTGGGCATAGGATTATTTGACCCGCACAACCCGTCCTACCCGACCCAACCTGCACACGTATGGGCGGTTTCGCAAATACCATAGGGTAGAGTACGGTTTGGAATATAGCAAGTTTTTGGGTTACGGGTTTGAACCGCACCCACCACAACCTGCCCGCACTTGGAATATATAATTTTTTTTAAAAAATAAAAAATAAAAAAAAAACCCTAGACCATTCATCTATGATCTATCCTAGATATTTTTGTTTTGACCAAACAAACCAAACCCTAATCCTAATCTGAGAAATCTGCGCAACTCTCTTCTTCTCACTCATTTCATTTCCCATCTCTCTCGTTCTTCCATCTCTCTCTCTCTCTCTCTCTCTCTCTCTCTCTCTTTGTGGTGACCAGAACCAACAAAGTAAGCGACCGATCGACCTTCGCAAGATTCACTCTCTCTCTCTCCAGTAACTCTCAGGTACGCGTCTCTCTGTCTCTCTCTCCCCGATCTTTGATGTTGTTTTTTAGGCAAACAGATCTGTCTGTCTCTCTCTCTACGGTCTCTGAATTTTTTTTTGTTATGCAATCAGATCTGTAGCAACAAATCTTGAGTTTATTTGTTTATTTATTTTTTAAACTAGTTATTTTATTTCTTCATATAGTTGAATCTGTTTAGATTCTGTTATTGAATTTTAGAAGTGGAAATTGAATCTATTTAGATTTAAAAAAAAAAAATTTTTAGAGTTTTCTATTATTGAATTTTATTTAGAGGGTGATGTGGTGGGTGAAATTGAATCTCTTAATTACTTACTCCGTTATTTAGTAATTTGTTATTTACTTACTCAAATATAAATTTTTAAAGAAAAAACTCCAAACCGCAAACTACCCGCACATCCGCAAACCCTACCTGCATAAACCGCAAACCGCATTGCGGGCGGTTGTTGGTTGACTTTTCCCCAAATCGTATAGATGCGGGCGGGTCAAAACTGAACTGCAAACCGCACAAATTCGATCCGCGACCATCCCTAGGATTGAGTGATTGAGTGATTTGGTGAGAAAAGAAATGAAATGAAGAGATATGTATTTTTCTTACTTGTTTGGATAACCTAAGTGGAGAGAAACGAAGAGAAACTCATTTATCTTATAACCCTAATTTTCAATCTTTCCAAAAGTGGAGAGATTGGGAGAGAAAAGAAACCAACAGATTTTTATATTTTCATAATATACAAATTTTGTCACTGTAAAAATAAAAGAAATAAAATGATTGACAGTCATGTCTTCAAGGGCTTTTCATATTGTTTTGGTAATATAACATAAAACAGTTTCTTTTCTTTTTTCTTATGAAATCTAACCAAACAAAAATGAGAAAAATCACAATCATTTTTTTTTCTTTTTTATTCTTATTTATCTAAACAAGAAGAAGAGAAATCACAATCATTTCTTTTCTTTTCTCTCCTAAGTTCCTAAATATAGTGTTAGGGATCAATTTCCATCGCCATGAGGATAGTCGCTAAAAGGTCGTCCCAAAAAGTCAAAACCAAGCCTTTTTACCGACCAAAATTTGAAAATGTCACTAATAAATAGACTTTTAGTGACAAAATAATTTGATTTCAAAATAGTTTATTTTTTGAGACAAAAAATTTGGTCCCAAAAGGATAATAATTTATTACTAATGTCTAATTTTCATTACTAAAAATATAATGATGACACTTTTCGCAACAAAAATATTTGATTCTTAAAAAATAATTTTATCTCTAAATTTTAATCTCTAAAACCTTAATTTTTTTGCAATGATATAAGGGACGGCTCATCCAGTCCTCCATAACTTGTTTCGTCAGAGGACTTGTTTGAGCCAGTCAATGGGGTAGATAAAAATATTGCCACCATTAAAGAAATCTAAATCGTTGGTCCAAATTTGAAAAGTTCAAACTCATTCTCTCCCTTTGGTTTTCACAAGATTATGAGCCCACTTCCCTATTTTTCATTGAATAAATTATAACGGTAGTTTCTATATTTTGTTATTCTATCATTTTATTCCTTACAATTTTAATTGACTTAATTTTTACACATAATTTTAGATTTTGCATTAATTTAGCCTATTTGATAATGTCATTAGGATTTTTGAGAGAAAAAAAAAAAAAGAAAAAAAGTCATTAAATTGATTGAGATTATGCTTCATTTGGGATGTGTGTTGTCTTTTTTCCTATTTTAACCTAAGACTAAAATGTCTTGTTTGGGATGAACTTTTTTATTTTTTGACTTTTGTGAGAGAAAAAAGTGAAATGATTAAGGTTTAGATGTGACATTTTGTCTTATTAACTTTATAACTTATTTTGTCTTTTTGTGACTATCTTAGCCTGATAGCCCTCCAACTCACATGCCAAACGAGGGCTAAGTCGCTGAATTGATCAAATTTATCATTTTACTTCTAAAAATATGACACACGTCGCTCATATTCGTATTTGCTATAAAAATCAAACATTTGGAAGCAATTGGATTAATTTGAAACAAAATTAAAAAATTTAAAATCAAAATTGATCTAATTAAATTATAAGGATCAAAATAATAAAAGGGCCAAAGTAATTTGCCCTTTTTCATTCCTTGATGAATGGTTGAAATTTTTTGAGTTTCGCCTCCGAAACGGTTTTATGTCTGACCCAATGGTAGATCCAATTTGATAGCCTGCATCTTATGTTAAGAAAGTGACAGTAAGGCCTAAAACTGATGATGACGACGAATAAGCTAATAGAACGGCAGGCCTTATTATCAGTATAAACTTGAGAAATTAAAAATAAGCACAAGAAGTAAACGGTCAATCATCTTAGAAGGCTACTTAATATATGAATAATGAAAAAGGCCACACCCCCTCCCACAGAGACATCTAATATTATCATTCTACAATGGATGGCGTGTTGAATATTATAATTAAAGGATTAGTAGAAGAATATTTGTATTATGCCAAACGATGCCTTAATCCTAGTCTATAAATACCCATTGTCTTAATGCACTTCTTCATCAGCCGCAACCAACTGATTATAGCTTTTGCTACGACAATTCCTTCCTTCCTTCCTTCCTTTCTTCAAATAGCCTAGAAGAGAAATGGGTGTCACCACTTATACCCAAGAGTTCACCACCTCAGTAGCACCCAATAGGATGTTCAAGGCATTGATTCTTGACTCCCACAATCTCATCCCTAAGCTTCTCCCTCAATCCATCAAGAGCATCGAGTACGTTCAAGGCAATGGCGGTCCTGGAAGCATCAAGCAAACCAACTTCCATGAAGGTAAATTTCTCAATACTTTTCAAATTCTACACTTTTTCTATAAATCGGTCATTATAGTTGGGATGCTAAAAGAATTGTTTAGGCTTAAAAAACGAGTGCAATAACAATGCTTGTTTTTTTTTTTTTTTTTTTTTTTTTGTGCTATGATAGGGAGCCACATGAAATGCTTGAAGCACAAGATTGATTCACTTGACATCGAGAACTATCAGTGCAAGTACACTATGATTGAAGGCGATGCGTTGGTTGGCAACCTAGAATCTCTGTCTTATGAGGTTAAGTTTAAGGCTACTGCTGATGGCGGGAGCAAGGTAACAAGCACAACTTACTATCATGCTAAGGGTGACACTGAGCTCAAAGTAGAGGAACTGACCGCGCGGAATGGACAAGGCCATGGGAATGTTCCAGGTTATCGAAGAATATCTGCTCGCAAACCCAAATGTCTATGCTTGAACCAAAATGTGTTCTTGTTTGAGTTAATTCTCTATTATGTATTTCTGTGTCGTCTTGAAGGTGTGAACATAGCTTCTTTTAAGTTGTTTGAAGAGTTATGTTCAATTATACTGTGTTTAGTTGTGGGATTTGGAAAGGGATTTAGAAAGAGCAATAGAAAAGGTAGGTGAAATGTGAATAAAATATGCCTATATTTCACCTAGTTTCACACACATTTTCCCTTTCCCTTTCCCTTTCCCTTTCCCTTTCCCTTGCCCTTGCCATTTTCCTTTCTAAATCCCTTCTCAAATTTCTCAACCAAACACAACATTAGAGAATAAGAACCCCAAACTCTTGTAATATAATGATACATATTATACATATGTAATGCGTCTTTTGTTTGCGTGTGTGCTTTTTAAAAGAAATAAATAAAATAAAATAAAAAATGTTGTGGTACTATTTAGCTTTGAGTATTCTATTCAAGAACATTTTTTGAATTGTTAACGCATATTTTCTTAAAATTTTTAGTTAATTTTTTTACTTTTTGTTTTTTTAGATGCACTTAAGCGACATGTATTTTAAAAGTTAAAAAAAAAAAAAAAAAAAGTATATGGGAAGAAATCTTTAAAACATTCATTAAATACAAAAAGTAGTAGAATGTATTTTTTTTTTCAATTTTTGTATATTTAGTGAATTTTGAAAATATTTTTTAAGTTGTGCATCTAAATTAAGTGAATTTAAAAGTAAAAAAAAATTTATTAAAATATCTAAAAAGTCTAAAAAATAGAAAATTTAAAAATTCACAACAATATTTTTAAAAATTCCAAAACTAAATTCTTTTAATAAAATTGTTTTTTAATGACAAAAACAATAACATTATTTGGGAGGCCTTCTTATCTAAATCATTTTTTAAAATAGTTAAAAGTTAATTTTTTTATTTTTTTAAATATATAAAAAATATAAAAAAATAATGTAATCCAAAATGAATTAAAAATTGAGCAATGACTTTTAACCTATGTCCAAAAGTGAACTTCAAAAGTCCATAAATTCCTTGGAGATACATATAGGGTGTGTTTGATTTAGGAGAGATTATTTACAGTGCAAATTGCTTATCCCATGGAGGGAAATGTCCATCATTTGATTTGATTTTTAGTCAGTCAGACATAGAGTGTCATTTTGGGAACTTGCCAAAAACGTGGCGTTTTTGGCTTGTGAAGGAAAACGCAATATTGCCGAAAACGCCGGAACATGCATTTGGGAAGTGAAAAAAAAAGCCGCCGGGCGAAATTACCTAAATACCCTCTATGTTAATAAATTACCTAAAATTCCAAAGTTTGACAAGGGTATATTGGTCATTTTATTTTGATTTGATGCCATAAATAAATATTAAACCAAAAAGTAAAAAAGTCAGCTTTTTACCAACTTTCCAAATCACTACCAAAAAAGTCAAAAAACTTGGTAAAAAGCCAAAAGCCAGCTTTTTACCAACTTCCCAAAACAACCCAGAGTCTGGCCGGATCCCATATCCCTCATATGAGGAACTAAACAATCCTAGAGGGGGTGGGATTATTTCCATGGGACTAATGTTTGAAATGTCCATTTTACCCTCATACTATTACTTAGTAAACAATTAGACAAGGGTAATATAATCTTTTGAACATTTATAAATTATTTTTTTAGTGTTTTTAATTTAAAATTATATATTAAATTATAAATTAAATTTTAATTAAAAAATAAATTAAAAATTATGGCCTTATAAATTAAATTTTTTTTAGTGTTGTTTAAAACTTAAATTTATATATTAAATAAAATTATTTTTTTAGTGTTGTTAATTTAAAATTATAAATTTAATTTAATTAAAAATAATAAATTAAAAATTATAGTTTTATAAATTAAATTTTTTAATGTTGTTAAATTATAAATTATAAATTATAGATTACAAATTCAAAATTATACACTAAATAAAAAATATAAATTATAAATTGTAAGAGTAAAATAGTCTTATGAACATTTATACTTATCCAGTCTGTCCAATCAAACATTAAATTTATTAAAAATAGCTCTTTCTAGACATCTAATCCTATAAAAAAATAAAGACAGGATACATATCTAATCTAATCAAATAATCGGAGAGATTCACAATCTTATAATTTAAACTAGCAGCAACCCGTGCTATGCACGGGAATGTATAATTTAAATAATTTATTATAATCATTTTTGTATAATAAAATAAAAAATTCTTATAAATTTAAAATAAAACAGGGAATTGTAACTAAGAAATATTTTGAATATAATAACTATCTCATACCTAAGTTCATACATTCATTTTTTTCATAAATTTGTCATTTAAAAAATTGATTATAAAATTATCTTAGTCCAAGTAGGTCATTTAGCAACTTGAACTATATTTCTATCGGACATTATTATAGCTTTAAAAACAAATAATGTAAAAATGGGTACTATTACAAATAATGTAAAAATGAACACTACTACAAATAATGTAAAAATGTTCAAAGGCCGCTTTAAAGAAAACAACAAAAAATGCACCTAGTACATATACACATAGGTATACAAAAAGAATAAAATTCATCAAACCCTTACAATTGGTTAACTAATTGTGACGTTGTTGGTGGTTGAATGTAACTCGAATCTTAAACGCAAAGCTTGAACAAAACTTTATACCCAATATGCAAACACTAAAAAAACTCTATGGTGTGTTAGAATATATAGCTAAAATATGAAGCATTTGAAAAATAAGATAGAAATGAAATTGAAGATCATTATTAGATAGGAATAAATTTGAAGATAATTATTAGATTTAAGATTAAAATAAATTTAAAAAAGGAATCATATGAACAATATAATAAAAATAAAGTTGGAGATAATGATAGGATTGGGGATTAAAAAAAAAATTTAAAAAGGAAGAAATAAGAAATAAAGATAAATGAAGATACATGAGAAGATTAAGCAGATAAGGAGTCTTAGATAATAAAAGATTTTAAAAGTTAAAAATTTAAAATAAAAACAATATTAAGAGGAAAAAAAATGTGTTTTATTGGAGAAAAATAAGGATGAAGAAAAATTTAAAACATAATTTTGAGAGAGTGACATGTAGGAAAAAGAATATCAACTGTTTGAGAATTAAGTATTGAGACTTTGAAAATTTTAGAGTAGATACTATATTTCCTTATATATAGTATAGATATAGATATATAGGTAAAAAGATAGATATCAAATCTAATTTGAAAAAAGATAAAAATAAAATAAACATCCTAAAAAAAAAAAAGAGAGAAATGTGGGAATTCGGTTGCTGATAATCAAAATTTTTTAAAAAATAAGATATTTATGAGAGATTATGTATGAATAAAAGATAATTTAATTTTTGTTATATCAAAATAAAGGCATATATATTTTCTTGAATAGTAGCAAAATAAATTTACACTTTTAATAAAGTTGTAATAGAATAAAATATTTTTAATTTTTAAATTGCATGCTTGATGATGAATTTTTTTTTTTTTTTAAATACATTGATAGAAAATTTTGAAATTGATGGTAGTCAATTGTTATCGTTATAGCTTACAAAAAGAATTTAATAGTGGTCAATCATTAACCAATAATTTAGGATAAAATCATGGATAGCCAATAAAAAATTAACACTTAGCAACTTAAATGTTGTAAAAATAAAAATAAAAAAATTGGAAAATTCAGAATAAAGTATTGAATTCCTCAAATCATGTAGTTAGATATTTTGATTAATTTTAAAATTTAAATGTTAAATCCAGTAATATTATGCTATGTGTAATAATTCAAAATTTAGATAATACACTAATAGATTTGAGCCACTTTTTTCTTTCTAATATTGAAAAAAAAAAATCAAAATTTTAAATTAGACATGTTTAGATAAAATTTAAAGATTTTAAAATTTTAAAATTAAATATTGTTAGATGTACCAATCACTTTAAGCCAAATATATTTTTATTTTTAAAAAATTTTAAATTTTAAAATTGAGAAATTGTGTTTAAGGTTTTGAAGCTGTTGTGTGTGATTGTATTGTTAAGTGGGTGTATATTGGTTGTAGATGATCCGAAGAACTCTCATTTGAGAGAGCTTGCAGGAGCAAATGTGAGATTAACTTTATGCAGAGCTAATCTTCTTGAATTCGAGAGTTTGCACGAAGCCATTAATAAGTGTGATGGTGTGATAGACATGAGATAAAATAAATTAAATTAAATTCAAGATTTGATGAGTTTCGAATCTAATTAAATTGAAAAACAAAAGCAAATTAAAAATTTTAAAGTAAGCAAGCTCAAATCATGCAAAATGTAATAATAAAGAAGATGAAAAGATGTGTAGATGAACTGAAAAATAATGAAAATATATATATATACACAAAAGTAATAAATACTGGAAAAGTACATATAAAGTAAGAAATAATATTATGAGCATAAAAATGAAGAAAATGAAAAAATTTGTAGATGAACTGAAAAATATTGAAAAAAAATATATATACACTCAAAGTAACAAACACTCAAAAAATACATATAAAGTAAGAAATAATATTACACTGACCTTGTAATAATTTTTGCAGATAATCAAACTTGAAAAATATAACAATGGAGAAGATGAGTTATTATGAGCAAATAAAAGATGACTGGAATAAACTGAATAGAGAAATGTGTGTGTGGAAGTTGTAGAAGTTCTTGGTTTCCTTTTTTTTTTTTTTTTATAAATTGAGATTGAGAATGAGATATATATTATTGTGGGTAATGGATATGGATGAATATTTTATTAGTTTGAGATAAATATTATTATTGGTGATGGATATGAATGAATATTTTATTATTTTTTAATTTTATATTTTATATAGGGAGAAGGAGTGAGAAGGCTTGAAAAGTGGGAAAGGAGGTGAAGGGAAGTGCCACGTAAAAATGCATATAAAGTAAGAAATAATATTACACTGACCTTGTAATGATTTTTGCGGATAATCAAACTTGAAAAATATAACAATGGAGAAGATGAGTTATTATGAGCAAATAAAAGATGACTGGAATAAACTGAATAGAGAAATGTGTGTGTGGAAGTTGTAGAAGTTCTTGGTTTTTTTTTTTTTTTTTTTTTTATAAATTGAGATTGAGAATGAGATAGATATTATTGTGGGTAATGGATATGGATGAATATTTTATTACTTTGAGATAAATATTATTATTGGTGATGGATATAGATGAATATTTTATTATTTTTTAATTTTATATTTTACGGAGTGAGAAGGCTTGAAGAGTGGGAAAGGAGGTGAAGGAAAGTACCACGTAATATTTTTTTTCTTTAAAATTATAAGAATTTAGGATTCAAGTTTTAGAATCTTTTGACTCAACAACTACATTTGGTTATATATATAGTATAGATAGATAGATATATAGTATAGATCCGATAAATTCTAATCTCTGTCCAATCAAACAGACCTCGCCGTTTCAACTGACTTTTCTTCACTGACAACGACAGTCCATCGATGAGACCGTTCTTAGGATTTAAAAGTGGGATTTGTTTGGGAGCTCGAAATTGTGTGCACACAATGCACACAATTTCCATTTGAAAAATGTTTTGGACCTCAAAAAAAAGTCCCCCTAATCCCCCTAATTTCCTTTTATGGAAACTGTTTTCTTTTTTTTTTCTTTTTTCTTTTTTTTTTTTTTTTTTTTACTAAAAAGGGGAATTAGGGGGATTCGGGGGCCCCGGATTCGGGGGCCGAATCACCCCTGTTTCCATTTCAGGCAAGAAAAAAAAAACACAAGGCAAAAAAAAAAAAAAAAAAAAAAAGCCTAAACAGGCAATTCGGGGGATTCGGGGGCACCCCCCTCGAGCTCCCCCGCTTTTCCCTTTAAAAGTAACATTGATCTTCTTCTCAGCCTCCAATAAATTATTCAAAAAAAAATACACGGAATTTTTTTTTAAATTCTTGATATTAAGATTTTTTAAAATAAAAAATATATAATATTTTTATAATAATTAAGATCTTTCAATATTTTTATAGAAAAAATTTGACTCAAAAAAATTGTTTGATTCAGAAAAATTTCATCCAAACTCAAACAAATTTCAATTTTTATAGAAAATTTTTTAAATTTCTTTGTGATCATTTCAGAGAAATAATTTCTCTGGATCAAATTTTCTCTGTAAAAATATTAAGGGATCTTAATAAAAATATATTTTGGACCTCTCCTACTATATAAAGTTGGAGAGGGAAGTTTCACTAATTTTACCAAAATACAAATGTTATGAACACAAATTTTTGAGACTATTAAAAAAAATCTCAATATTTTAGTTTTTTAACAAAATAAAATTTTAATTTTATTAATTTAAAGTCTAATCTTATGATTTGTTTTCAATCTAAACATTCACTAATTTTCTTGAAATAATTTAAAATTTTAAGATTTATTTTATTTTAAGTGTCAAATCTTAGAGTTTTTATATATATATATATAATTTTTTCCAATTTTTTTCACAAATAAGTGCAAAACATTTATTTTAACAGCATTTATCTTATATTGGATGGGCTCACATTTTCAGTAAGGAGCTGGATTCTTTGGGGTCTACAATCTGGATGGAAGGGAATTGGTAATGCTGCTGTGACAGCAGCTTCTTGTGGTGTTCTAGTGGTAGTCTTTTTTGAGTGTTTTTAAAATAATTTGAATAGTTTATATTATAAGATTTGTTAAGTATATTATTTATTCTAAATATTAAATTAATCAAAAATCTATAATTCACGATCAAATGTTAATTATTTTTAAAAATTATAAAGATGAAGTTAACTGTTTATTTTTTAAAAAACAAATGTGCTCTCATTATGGAGTTATAGATGTCTAATCAATTTGATTTTTTGTATAGATGCTCTAATTAACGAACCTTATAATATTAACCGTCTAAATTATCAAAAAAGACTTGAGAAAGACCTCCACCAGAGCATCACAGGAAGCTGTTGTGAGTTGCTCACACAGCATCCCCAATTCCGGATTGAAGGGTGTTGTTCGGGTTCATGAGACTCGCCACGAGTTTCGTTTTGATAATCTAAATAATTTACTTGGTAAGATCTTTCGTAAATATCATCTACAAAAAATAATTTAGAATGATCCAATAATCGTATATTATTTAATTTATCTCAATTGTATCTAAAAAAAAAAATGAATGACAAATATTTTAAAAAATAAACAGTCTATTCTTTGATGACATCCGCAATAAATTAAATAGACAATAATTATTAGATTAATCTAATTTTTTTGTAGATAATATACACAAAAAATTCTACAAAATGAACTATTTAAATACGAAATTAAGAGTTATGATAAATCTGACAAGTCTAAGCAACACCTTTCAATAAAAATTATAAATTGAAAAGAAACCAACCTTTTTAGAAAAACAATTTGAAATTATCTAATCACGCTTAAAATTAGTAGAAGCCATATATAAAAAAATTAAAATCCAGGTGATAAGATTAAAAAGAAAAATATATCCTAATCTTTGAAGTTATCAAAATCGTCGACATTGCCACCTCAATCTTTCTTTTAAACGTTATCCTTTTTTCTTTTTTTTTTTCTCAAAGCTACAAAATTTCAGTAGGCCCCCATCTGTCTGATCGATTATCAATGTGTCAAGGGGCCATAAAGCTATTATTCTACATTGGACGGCTATGGCTATTCAAATGTGGAGTGCTAAAAGAATTATAATCTGCCAAAACATGCCTCCAATCCAAGTCTATGTAATACCCATGTCTTAAAAGTTTGTTATTTGATTTTTTTTTTTTTTTTTAAAATTGATAAAAGTTAAATCTAATTTTGTGTGTCAAATATTTATTAATTTAGAAAGTTAGTGGATGCTCTAATAATGTAGTTAAAGTATGCGTAGTAATTACAGAATTTACTTAAATATAAATATTGAAAAAGAAAATTTATCAATAAATTTCATCTTGAGAAATAGTAATCCGTTTAGTCATAAGGATTTTCTTATAGACCAATTAGTCCCATTAATTTTGAAAATGTAGATTTAATATATTATTTAGAAATTAAATTTATGGTGATACCCTTATTTCTATTATGTTTTCTTCTTCGTTTTTTTTCTTTTGTGCTAGAAATGTAAGATACACGATTTATGAAAATCAAATTTGGAATGAATTTTTATATGAGAATTCTTTTTATTTGGAATAGCCTGAAATGTGAGATTCTTTAAGCATTTTAAAAGGAGTACAAAAATGACTTGAAATATAAGATTCTTCAAACATTTCAGAAGGACATAGAATTCTTCAAACATTTCAAAAAGAGTACAAAATAACTTCTTAGTAAATTTTGGACAAATGTATAATTTCAAACTGTAACACTCCGATGTAATACTCCAAAAAAATTCCTTAGTGTACTTTTCCCAAGTATAACACTCTAAAAAAACACTTTAGTGTAATAATCTAAAAAAATTCCTTAGTGTATTTTTTTCCAAATGTAATACTCCAATATAATACTCTAAAAAAAACTAATTAGCGTAACACTCCAATGTAACACATAAAAAAAAATTCCTTAGTGTACTTTTTCCAAACATAACACTTCAAAAAAACTCTTTAGCATAACACTCTAATGGAACGTACAAAAAAATTCATTAATGTACTTTTCCTAAATGTAACATTCTAATATAACATTCTAAAAAAATTCCTTAATGTAACACTTTAATATAACACACAAAAAAACTCCTTAGAAAAAGTACACTAAAGAGTTTTAGTATTTTTGTGTGTGTTACATTGGAGTGTTACATTTACGATTACATTGATTGGAGTGTTACGTTTGAAAAAAGTACACTAAAGAGTTTTTTTTTTGTGTTACATTGGAGTATTATGTTTGGAAAAAGTATACTGTAAAGTTTTTTTTTTTTTAGTGTTACATTGTTACGTTTAGAAAAAAGTATACTAAGGGATTTTTTAGAATGTACGTTATTGAAATATTATATTGGAGTATTACGTCATTCGAGTATTACATTGTTGTTCGTAATGTGAAATTTGTTCCAGAATGAGAGAAAATTCAAAACCTCTATAGTGCGGATTGTCTACATGTGTAATTTCACATTTAGAGAAACCTATTTTTATCTTTCAAAAATTAAATCCAAACGGGTAAGTGACTACTTTTTGTGTAATATATACTTTATTAATGAGACTTTTGGGTTCATTAAAAAAAAAAAAAAAAGAAATGACTAAATAGTTTATAAAATCACATTTGAGGTTTTGTTGGTGTTTCACCTCAAAAAAATTTAGTTAAAAAAAAAATTATGGGGCCAGCCTCTCTTTCTACAGTTAGCAACGATTATAATGCTTGAACAACTTACCAACACTGCAAATAAATGTTAATCACATGATACATTTTCTTTTTTCTTTTTTGTGTTATGTTTTTGTGCATTGGACATTATTGATCTGGAAATGATGGCTCGTCTATTACTATTCTGAGCTTGGAATCTGTGAAACGGACCTCCAATGCTAAAAATTCGAGGCATTCTAATTCACAGTTAAAGTAAAGGGTCGACTCTCTAGAACTTGGTGGCGGGAGGGCGCTGGGCAATTGAATAGATATATGGACTGGAGAATAATTGAGATAGCTATTATTATTATTATTATTATTATTATTCTACAATTGATGGCTTTGGCTAGCTATTCAATTATATTATATGGAACTAATTACAATTAAGAAATATTTATACTCCTTCCAAAAGATGCCCAATCCAAGTCTATATAGTACTAGTACCCATTGTCTTAATTCACTTCTTCATATCCACAATCAACTCATTCTCATTTCCTACACCTCTCTATTCCTTCTTTCCTTTCTTCCAATAGCCAAAAAAGAAAAATGGGTGTCACCACTTATACCCAAGAGTTCACTACCTCAGTAGCACCCAATAGGATGTTCAAGGCTTTGATCCTCGACTCCCACAATCTCATCCCCAAGCTTCTCCCCCAATCCATCAAGAGCATTGAGTACGTTGAAGGCGATGGCAGTGCTGGAAGCATTAAGCAAACCAACTTCCATGAAGGTATATATATAGGTTTATATATATATTTCAATTTATACCCTTTTGCTATAATCTTTTTTATATTATTTTGCTAATAACAATGCTTGTTTTATTTGTGCTATGATAGGGAGTCACATGAAGTGCTTGAAGCACAAGATCGATTTACTTGATGTGGAGAACTATGAGTGCAAGTACACTTTGATTGAAGGTGATGCATTGAGCGGCAAGCTTGAATCTCTCTCTTATGAGGTCAAGTTTGAGACTATTGATGGCGGGAGTAAGGTGACAAGCACAAGCTACTATCACGCCAAAGGCGACATTGAACTCACCGAAGAGGAAATGGCAGGTGGAAAAGACAAGGCCATGGGGATGTTCAAGGTTGTTGAAGAATACCTGATCGCAAACCCAAATGTCTATGCTTAAACCAAAATTTGCTATTGTCGTTGAGTCACTTTTTTTATTATCTGTTCCTCTGTTATGTATTTGAAGCTGTGTGAATTTTTGTTTTGTTTTGTTTTATTTTGTTTTTCTTAAGTTGTTTGGAAAGCTACCTATAGCTTGAGAATAATGTTGCAATTCAATGTTGGATGTGGATTATAGAATTGATTTTTTTTTTTTTTTTCTTCCTAGATATTCTTCATGGCTATTACAGTGAAATGAACCTAATTACATTGGTTTTGTGAACAATATTAATGGACCAGAAATCAATATTCAATCGAAATAGATAACAAAAACAAAATCTGTTTGGTTATAGTCCTTGATCGAGTCGTTTGCATTCCAGTCTAGGAAACTCATCGCATCAAGTATGGTAAATTGGTAATATGTTGTTGGAATTTTTAACACAATTAAATGTTCAAGTCTTCATGATATTTGTAATTATCTCTAATAGATTGGCAAAAAAAGAAAAAAAAAACAAATAAACTAGACAATAAGGAGCAACTTTGTTTATTAGTGTATCATATTGCAATAATGACTAATAAATCACAATACTGGTAAATAATAGTATATCTTTGTTTATTATAATTTATCGCAATGTTTTAAAAATCGGACCAAACCGGTCAGTTCAACTGGTAGAACCGATGACCAGACTTAGTTTCGGTCCGAATGATCCACAGAAATCGGCCCAGGCCAAAAACTAGCCTTGCTGGAACCAAGAAAACCAGTGGTTCAACTGATAAAATCAACGAACCGATCCTGATTTCCGACCGACCTGGCAGTTGATTTTTTTTTTTCCATTTCTTCTTCTTTTCTTTCTTTCTTATATATTTATATATGTGTATATATATATCAAATTTTTGACTAAAAACTCTATTTTAAGAGTCTCCTCTCTCATGAAGAAGAGTCTCATTGGAAACATAAAGAAATTATGAAAATCTATTCATATTTATAGGAAAAGATTGTTCAAAGAGAATCTGAAAATTCAATGTGGGATTCAATCAAATTGTTTGAATCATATTTGATTGGAGGGAGAGTTGAAAATTTCATTTTGTCTCCAAAATTAAATTTAGCATTCAATCAATTTGTTTGGAGGAAATGTTAAATTTTTTTAATTTCTTTAAAACTATTGACTCTTTTTTTCTTTTTTTTTTCTTTTTTTGAGTAATGGGGTCCGTAGCATTTATTTTATTTTATTTTTATCAATTATGACTTTATTAAATATTATTAGTAAATACTATGCAACATATTTTTTATTATTTCAAAACTTATATATATTTTTATTTATTTATAATTTATAATTATATTTTTAAATTATATAATATTAATTATGACAACATTGTTTGACCATTTCGATCCGATGGTTGAACCAGTGACCCGTATACTCAATTTCTTTTTCGGTTTGCTCACCGTTTGATTTTTAAAATATTTATTTATTGTTTATAAAATAAATAAATAAAAACTCAAAAAAAATTCAAAAAAAATATAAGAGAAATACAATTTACATACACAAATGAAAATATTAAAGTTCTACATTTTCTACCGAAGTGAAATGTTTGTAGTCAACAAATTGACCAATTGGTTAGAAAGCAACTTTTTTTTTCTAGTCATTTTGTGCTTTTTCGTAAAACTAAAATAAAATAAAATATTATGATATTACATGGTTGAAATCACATTTCATACTGCAAATTCTTTAGCAAAGATATTTCATTAATTAAAGCAGCCCCATTGATGTGACAATAATGCTAACATATTTGAAAAGCCATCATAATCAATCTCTCACAATTGACTTTTCTCTAATAACAACAAACTGTAAGATAGAAATGACAACGGGTCAAGACGAGATCGGGGATTACACTTTTTATTTTTTTCTCCGAATGTAAAAAACTTTACGTCTCTGCCCCGATCTTTGTGAGAAACCCATCACCCCTCGGCCAAATCTCCTAATGAGGATCGGGTTTTCTCGACTTCGAAAAATCTCTTACACTTATTTTTTTTTGTTTTTTTTGTTTTTTTTTTTTTTCAGGCAGAGGGAAGATAGATAAAAGATAAATTTACAAGCAATATGTAAATTACTGATTTTTTTAAATGTGATGTTTTTGAGAGAAATCACAAGAAAACAGTAAATTACAAGCAAACAATAAATTACAGCCGATCTGTTTTTTGTGATTTTCTTAAAACTAAAATAAAATAAAATAAAATAAAATATTACTCTCTCCGTCCCATAATATTAGTCCCTTATTCTATTTTTCATTGTCCCAAAATATTAGTCCCTCTTCAAAAATCAAGTATAAAAATAATATAAATTTCCTATTTTGCCCTTCTTTTAAATTCATAAACAATATAAAAAGTATAATTATGACATTGATATTCCTCAAAAAATGTACTACTAAAAGGTGATTTTGAAAAATTAATTTTTTTTAAGTACAATAATTGTACCATTAAAAAAATTTAAATTTCTTAAAAATAACTTTTATTTTGAGGCGGAGGGAGTATAATATTACATGGTGGAAATCACATTTCATACTGCAAATTCTTTAGAAAAGATATTTCATTAATTAAAGCAGCCCCATTGATGTGACAATAATGCTAACATATTTGAAAAGCCATCATAATCAATCTCTCACAATTGACTTTTTTTTTTAAGAGCATCTCTAATGATAGTTGTTATATTTATATTGTTATTGCTATAATTTAATAATAAATAGTATTATTGTATCAAATTATAGCAATGGTATTTCAATGGTCATTTGCTATTTTTGGTAAATCTCAACCAACTTTTCCTCCAACTTTGTAGGTATTGTTTGGATATAGATTTTTTGTAATTTTATTTTTGTTTATTTTTGTCTTTTGTGACATTTTTTTGCCTGTTTGTTAAAAAAATTATATATTTATATTATTCCCAACTAGACAAATATAAAAAAAATGAAAAATTGGAAAAAAAAAATTGTTCGATTAATTCACCCCACCAAAAAACATATCACCTCTATTTAATAAATTTTTTTAACTACACATAAAAAATAAACAATCACCAATTACCACCAACAACCAACCACCAACAACCATCCATTATTAACACAGCATTCATTCACTAACAACTATCCACCCAACAACCATCTACAATTCAGTCACCCACCCAACAACCACCCATTATGAAGCCACCCACCCAACAACCATTCATTATTCATCCACCCACACAACAACCACCCATCATTCACCCATCCACATTTTCTCTATAAATATAATATAAGATTTTCTACAATTTTCATATGCACTTATCCATCATTTTCATATCTTCTAAACTCTCTGTACCCACCCAGCAGATTTTTTACAATTTTCATATTCACCCACTCACCCATCCATCTACAATGAACAATTTGACTAAAGCCATATTCAATGGAGATTTTGATGAATCTTCATCATCTGATGATGATATCATCATGATGCAATTATTCGCAGCGCAACAACAAAGAATACAGACGTTAAGCCTAAACCAACCAACCATACGTGTTGGTTCCACAAGTGGTCGTCGATACATTAATCGTGAGAGGGTCAAAGGCGACCAACAAATTTATAGAGATTATTTTGCAGATAATCCTGTCTATCCAGAAGAATACTTCCGATGATGTTTTCGAATGAGGCAATCATTGTTTGTTAGTATCTTACATGATATTCAACAAGTGAATGAGTACTTCATTCAAACTCGTGATGCCACTGGTGCTCCTAGATTATCCAGTATACAGAAGATAACTGCAGCACTTCGGATCCTGCAGTACGGCGTGCCTGTTGATGTTGTAGACGAGTACATTAGAATCGGCGAAAGTGCTGCAATTGTCGCCTTAAATTTTTTTACTAGATCAAATGTTGCTACCTATGAAGCCGTTTACTTAAGATCTCCAAATGAAGCAGATGTCGCCAAATTATTGCAAGAGGGAGAGCAACACGGGTTTCCTGGAATGTTAGGGAGTTTAGATTGTATGCACTAGCGTTGGGATAAATGTCCAAGTGCCCAAGCCGGTGCTTACACTGGACACTATCACAAACCAACAGTTGTACTCAAGGCAGTTGCCTCCTATGACTTGTGGATTTGGCATGCTTTCTTTTGCATGCCTAGCTCTTTAAATGATATTACTGTTATTGACAGGTCGCCTTTATTTGTTGAATTAACTAGAGGACGTGCCCCTGCTGCTAACTACACCATCAATAATTACGCGTACACCATGGGGTATTATCTTGCTGATGGTATCTATCCTCGTTGGGCAACGATTGTGAAAACAATATCTCAACCTCAAGGCGCAAAGAAACAACTATTTGCAAGGATGCAGGAGGCATGTCGAAAAAATGTCGAAAGGGCATTTGGAGTGCTCCAAGCATGATTTAATATTGTAAGAGTGCTAGCTAGAGGTTGGAGTGATAAGGATCTGTACTACATCATGAAGACGTGCATTATTTTGCACAACATGATCATTGAAGACGAGCGTGATATTCCAAAAAAATGAACGCAGTGCAGCACAACTTGAGACTGATACCAGTAGTTTGGGTTGTCAAGTGTCACACGATCCTGTAGACGCGCCCCGTGAGGGCCTCACTCTAGAATTTGGACTCGATTTTGTTGTCGGTTCTTAATCTGAACGAAAGAGTCCAAATCTGGCAAATCGTTTTGAGAAAAATAGATTTTTAGAAAAGAAGTGCCAAACACGGACTGCTTTGCCAAATACAGAGTCGCCACCTAAATATTTTATTTTGGGGGAATTTAGGAAACCCTGACTCGGTGCCAAAGGCCACGTGTCCGTCATCACCAAAGTTGCCTCGGCTCGGGAACTTGGGTACGATTGGGGAAGGTCAGCTATGAGCACCCCCTCTCGCCTGATCCGAAGATCGGCATCTACTAACTATGATATCTAGTTTTGAAAACATTATGTGCTCTTATTCCGGTTATTAGCCTAGAATTTACTATGTGATGCGCACAACACAAAAGTATAGACTAGATCGCCTAATTTGGAACAAAGCATTGCATATCCGCTCGTTTGAAAGACAGTTTGAAATTTGCTACTCGCAAGTAGGCTAAAACACGGATTTCAACGAGTTGTTCCAACTCAAACAATCCAGCCTTCACCCACAGGCATTCAGGCAGTTTATGTCACATAAGCACATAGCCACATGGCAAGCATGCTGTCATGTTAACATTCACACTCATGCGAGATGCTAAAGCATGAATACTTACATCGTACTCCGTGCCAAAACAATGAACCAATTAATAATCATGCATGATCCTAGTTCATGTTAAGTGGCTAATGCATCGCATACAAAAATGTCATTAGAATAGGCTCGGCTAATCTAAGGATGACATGTGAAATGCAACAATTCAATGCATGTATTCAAGTTTGGAATTTGAAATACTATGCAGTTAGCATGATGCGCCGAGCCCGGTGCATGCAAGACTGATGAATGATGTACGCATGCATAGCATAAGGTATGCTAAATTAAACGTGCCCTAATACTAACCATCAAAGCAGGTAAGTAAAAGGGAGAAAGAAGTGGGGGTTGGAAGACATGCACACACGCACCCGCACTTATTACAAATTTGCCCTCGCTCGGAGGGACCAAAAGAATATACAAATTAATTAACCTACAAGCTAATTAATTATTACAGATAACTAATTAGTTAAGCAAATTAACTAAACTAATTAAGCAGTAAAAGCAGCCTCGAGGAGAGGGCCCAATGCATGCGCGCTCGGTTTCACTCGGAAGTCCACTGCCATGCACAAGCTACCTCTGTTTTCCTGCTCTGCTCCTCTGAAGACTACCAAAGTTTCAGGGTATACTCTCTGGATGCTGGGGAATGCCACCGGCTGAGGCAAATGGTCACCGGCCATGGAAGGGTGGTCATCGACCATTGGTTGAACTATCGGCCATCCATGAATGGTCGATCGGCACTCTATGTAGCCGACCGGCCAAAGCTTCCTGCAAAAACCTGTTTTGACAGCAGCAGAGGGTAAAACATGGCATGGCAATGCATTTCAAGCAAATATATGCACCAACACATCCCTTATCATGTTTATGACTCAAAGGGGTATGGTCCTTGGTTCTCGAACCACCAATCGCGCATTTCAATGCGTGATGGCCCAAGAAACCAATTATGCACTTTGATTTCAAATGAAATGCACACAAACAAACAAAGGAAACCCAACCTCTATCATACTCAATTCAAGAGGTAAGGCATGCATGCCCAAAGTGATGTAACCTAGACATGGAACTAAGTATGCAAAATGAGCATGCAAGCAAGTAATGCACAATGCATACTAGGCATACGACCTATGCAAGCAAGCATGCAAGGCATGAGGCAATGCAAACCAACAAGCATGCTAGATGCAACATGGATGTTCAAGCATGCAAACAAACATGTGACTTCATTCAATCATGCAATAGCACACAAATATGCAACAACACACAAGGTGAGCATGCAATAACATGTGAACTACGGACTTAAACTAATTTGGGCAGCTCTATACTAAGCCCAAAACAGTGGCCAAAAACTAAGGAAATGAGGCCAAATGCACCTACAAGCATGCATGCAAACATGGCTCATCACTTAGGTACAAAGAGCAACTTTTAAGCACACTTAAAAGAGACTAAACATGGACTAAAGGCATGCATTATAAGCTCTGAAAATCAAGTCAAGAATGGTGCCAAACCAAGTAAACAAGATAAACATGGCATGCAAATAAAGCCCAAAATTCAAGACAAGCCAAAGGGCTTAAATCATGATCGTGTGACACATGAAGTAAATGATCAAAATGAATCAAAACAGTCCCAAATCATGTTAAGACAAGCCCCAAAAACCACTTAGATGGCATCTAAATGATCTACACATGGAGGCATGCATAAATGCTTAAACATGGAGCATACAACACAACCTCTTAAAGCATCAAAGGAGCATTAAATGCAAGCATGTTAAGTGGACTGAAATAACATGATAAGTGGTGCTAAACCACTGAAAATGATGCAAGTAATGCCTGCTCATGGTTCATACATTTAAGGCTTACAAGCCAAGAATGCAAAGAGGCTAAACAAAGCATGGCGAGCATGGCTAAGACAACCTACATCAGACCTTAAGCATGGCAAAACATGTACAAAAACTTCACAAAGCTAGGCCAAAACATGCTAGCAAGTCATGGTTCATCATGATACATGTTAAGGCAAAATGATGGCATTACAAGACATGTATGCAAGGCATGCAAGGTGTGTCTAAACCAACATGAAACAGATACCAAATAACAGTTAAGGCATGGTTAACATGAACCTAAACTAAGTGCTCACACATGAGGCAAAAATGGCCCTTTTCAAGGACAATAAGAAGAGGTGGTGGCCCTCTCCTTCTTAGGACCTCAAGGCACCATCCTCACCACTGAAATCTCTCAAGATTTCAGTGGTAAAGAGGCCCAAGCAAAGTGGTCCCGGAGCTCAACCAAAATGGCACAAAATGGGGCCAAACAAGCCCTAAGAGGGGTCAAACAACCCCAAAGCTTAAAACACCCTTAACCAACTATTTAAAGCACTCAAAAACAGAACTTTTATATGTTATATGCTAAGCTCAAAAACAGTTGCAAGATAGGTTAAAAAGCTATGCAAAAATGGGGGAAAACGGGTAAGATTGTTACCCTTGTAGACCCTATTCAAGAATGATGCTCCAGCTGATCCTCAAAGCTCAAAATCAGTCAAGAACACCAAGAACAACCCTCTGGCCCCTCAGCAACCAAGAGAAGGTGTAGAGCTAGGTGTTTGTGCACAAAAGTAAGACAAAACACACACAAGGCAAAAGAAAGAGAGCAATATAGAGATAGGATAGAGACACTATGACCTAACCCTAATATCAAAGCTCCTCTGGGTTTTTTTTCTAACCCTAATGGAGGGAGAAGAGGCTCCCTCTTATAGAGCCCTCTCTTGTAAAGCTTCTCAAGTAAGCTAGTCAAGAGGGAAATCCCTCCATACACGTGTATGGAGGGGAGCAAAGTGTATGCCAGCTAGCACAGCTGGCATCAAAATATCTACAAAAGCAGATGAACAGTGGTCGGCCAGCCAAAAATGCAATTTGACCAAAATAGATGGCCGGTCGACCAACTAGAGTGCCGGTAGGCCAAACATTTGGCCGATGGCAACAAAACACAGCCGGTGGCCTCAAGCCATGGCCGGTGGAGTGTGGGGATGGCCAACAAGCCATTCCCTACCCTCCAAAGCAAAAACACAAGTGTTTGGTGCAAAACCAAACACAAAACAGTCGAGTCGAGAGATCTTGAGCCAAGGCACGTAGCCGAGACCTCCGGGAACTCAAGACGAACACAAACAAGGATGATCACCGAGTGTTCAAACGGTGACGTCCAAGTCTTGAGGACGGTCAAAAATGGGGTGTCTACAGATCTGAATGAGGAGTATGCTCAATTTATGTTGAATCGGCAAATGATTAGATCTATTGAAGCCCATAATGTAATTCGTAATGATCTAATTGAACACTTGGGGTCCCGAGCTGGAGAGTTAGATTAAGTTTGCATTTTATCTTTTTAATGACAGTTAATGTCATTTAATGTCGGTTAATGTCTTTTTATTCTAATAAAATGTTCTTCATTTAATGTCTTTTTATTTTACAATGTCTTTTAATGTCAGTTAATGTCTTTTCATAAAATGTCTTTTTTTACATTGTGAAGTACAAAATACTCAAAAAAAAAAAAAAAAACATGAAATTTCATTACAAAATAAAAATTACATTGTAAATAAAGACTAACAATTACATCAAAAAATAAATGTTATTGCAAATTTCAAAAATACATTATCCCATAATTATTCATCAGGAGGTAGGGGGAAATAAAAATTTGGGCTACTCACATTTGAGGACCACTTGGCGAAAATCTCATTTTTTCGCATTGTATAATACGCTTTCATCTGAGGGTCCAAATGAGAAATATTCGTAGTCATTATTTGGTGTTCTTCCTTTTTCATCTCAAACTCATGCTTTTTCATCTCAAGTTCTTTCATCTTCTACAGTGCTTGAATCATTTTTTCTTCTCTTTCCTCTTTTTTCTTTTCTTTCTCAGCAAGGTGTTGGTTAAATGTGTCTAATTGTATGCTCATTTTTTGAACTTCAGTTTCAATGACTTGATTTCTCCGGAATAATTCTTTTGCAGATTTCCTACCCATCGGCCTTTTACCCCTTCTAGAGACATTGCCCTCATCAACAGTTGGATTGTTACCAACACTTGGACTGTTGTCGTCTTCAAGAGAAATGCAGTTTTCCATAAGGGAATCAGGGGCTAAATTAGGGTAAACACTGTATGCATCCTTAACTTTACCGTATTCGTGGGAGCTACATTTTGCCACCTAATATTGTCTTGCAATATTGGCCAACAATGTTCAAAAGCAAAATGTTTGTTTTCATCTTGATGGTATAACAGTTTTGCTTGAAGCATCTGTTTAAAAAAAATTGAAACATTATTTAATTACATAATTTTTATACGATACCAGAATAAAAAACTAAACATAATAACTGAAAATAAAAACTTACTATATCAACTTGAGAAATCCCACTTGGATGAAGATTTTCGACTTGAGCTAAACATCCCCGAAATTTGTTAGAACATTTCATGATTATACCCCATCGAGATTGAATAGACACTTGTGTTCTTAACTGATCATTCTGAAGCAGGCAACATCCCCGAAATTTGTTAGAACATTTCATGATTATACCCCATCGAGATTGAATAGACACTTGTGTTCTAGACTGATCATTCTGAAGCAGGAAAAAATTTTCGTAAATTCTCTCCCAAAAGTGAGTATACGATTGCGAATTGCCAACAATTGGGTATTTCGAAATGTGACACCAAGATTTACAAATTGTCATATCTTCTTCAATGGTGAATGATTTTCCTCTCTTTGTTTTTGATGAACCTTCCATAGTGATTAGATGAAAAAACTAAAAAGAAAATAATTTAAGAGGTTTGCTGTGAAATCAGATTCAAAGAAGAGAGGAGAAAAGAAAAATTAAATGTAAATGCTTGTGTGAAATAAAAGTGGCATGGAGGGTTTCAATTTATAGAAATTAAATATATTACCGTTTGGAAAATAGCCGTTTAAAAGAGCTGTTGTAAAAAATAATTTTAATTTTTTTTTTTTTTTGTTAAACAAACCAGACAGAGCCCAACGGCTCTTTATTACAATGAGGCATCACCTTATTTTGCCATACATCTAGAATGATCCACTCACTTCTCACTCTCATTCTCCTCCACGGCTCTTCCTCTCCCTCTCATTCTGACTCTGTCTTCTCCTTCATGGCCGAAATCAAACAGAGCACAAGCCACTCTCCATTCTCCTCCATGGTCGAAACCCCTCTCTCACTCTCTCACTCTCTCTCCATTTCAGTCTCTCACTCTGTCTCCCTCTTCTCAAACCACTCCCCCTTCTCCTCCATGATCGGAACCCCTTCTCCTCCATGATCTCCTCCATGATCGAAACCCGATCTCCCCTTTCTCCTCCAAGATCAGAACCCCCTCTCTCTGGTTTCACTCTATTTCCCTCTCAATCCTCACCTCCGATCTGTGTACTCTCCGTCTCTAGTACGATCTCCATCTATATACATATATATATATATATATATGTTTTGATTTGTTCCTTCATCAATTTTTTTTGTTCATCCATCAAATCTGGTATCCGGCAAATTTTTTCGATATATATGTTTTGATATCTGAAAATGAATTAAAAGCAACTGAAATTTTTTTTTGATATATATGTTTTGATATCTGAAACTGATTTGCTGATAAATGAATTAAAAAAAAAATTTTGAGAAACCGAATTTGGGTTTGTCAATTTCATTATGAAATTTGCTTGATTCTGAAAATTGGGTCTCCAACGGTCTAATTTTTGCTGATCTGGCAAGCTTGGCATCTGCTCTTTCACTTGCCAAATTTGAGAACACATATGGCATCTGCCATCTTTGGCAAGTGAAATAGCAGACCGTTGGAGACTCATTTTTGTCATTCCTGTCATTTTTTAGCTTTGGAAACTAATATAGCAGCTCCATTGGAGATGCTCTAATAACAACAAACTGTAAAATATAAATGACAACGGGTCGGGGCAAGATCGGGGATTACACTTTTCATTTTTATCTCCGAATGTAAAAAACTTACATCTCTGCCCTGATCTTCAGTGAGAAACCCATCACCTCTCGACCCAACCCCCTAACGGGGATCGGGTTTCCTCGACCCCGAAAAATCTCCTACACTTTTTTTTTTTAGGCAGAGGGAAGATAGATAAAAGATAAATTTACAAGCAATATGTAAATTACTGATTTTTTTGGATGTGACGTTTTTGAGGGAAATCATAAGGAAACAGTAAATTATAAGCAAACAATAAATTACAACCAATCTGTTTCCTTTTAACAAGCAATCTGTAAATCACATCAATCTGTAAATTACAAGCAAATCACAACATATGAAGGATATATCAGAATCCGAAACAAAATCAAGCAAAACAATTTGTTTCCTTTTAACTTGTACATTTCCTTGTAAATTACATCAATCTGTAAATGAAGGATATATCAAAAAAACACATCAATCTGTAAATTACAAGCAAATCGCAATCAATCGGTAAATTACAAGCAAATCGCAACATATAAAGGATATATCAAAATCCGAAACAAAATCAAGCAAATTGAAACATATATACCGTAAAAATCAAATGGTATCTACAAAAAGGGATGAAGAAGAGTGAGACCAGAGAGAAAGAGAGAGAGACACCTTGTTCACCAGCGGTGACGCCTTGCTCTGGCCTCGATCGTTGTGCAGATCTGAGTTCACTTTCACTGAGATCGGAAGAGAAAGCAGATTGGCGGTGATAGGAGGAGGGAGAGGACACCGGAGAGAGGGAGATCGGCGGTGATTCACTTTCACCGAGATCGGAGGAGGAGAGAGATCGACGGTGATGAGAGGAGGGAGATCGGAAGAAAGGACAGCTGAGAAAGGGAGATCGGCGATGATGGAAGGGTTTTAGAGAGAGAGAAAGATGAGAGGAGGTGGGTTAGTCTGCTTGTGTGAGTGCGATGTGAGATTGTGTAAGGGTTTGTTTTATATATATAGAGGGGTATAATCGTAATTTCACATCGGGAAAACGGGCCAGGGACGGGCCGGGTCTGGGGCTGGAGAATGTATCACCGTCCCCAGCCTGAAATTCGTCAGAGATCCATTTTCAAATACCATCTCCGGCATGTCGGGGGTATTTTTCAGAAAAAAAATCATTCTAATCAGAATCAGGTTCAAATTGTCATCCCTAAGATTTAGGATTGTTTTGGAAGTTGGTTAGAAGTTGATTTTTTAATTTTTTTTAAAAAAAATGTGTAAAAAAATAAAGAGGTGATGTGACTCAAAATTAGTTAAAAGCCACTAAATTCCCAAATTAGGTCTTAATTAACAAGAATAATACTAGGGATCATGAAATGCTTCGTAAAAAAATTTCATTCTTTGATTAGTGTGTGGTGTTTTCTCGTGTGTGTAATCTAATGATGGAGAATTTTTCATGATTATTTTCATAATATTTTTTTAATGATATCTAGCATTACTCAATTAACAATAACCTTCTTCTTAATCCACCGAGATACTGACAGCTCGAGCATTTTCTTCGGACCGACAAAGTCTAATAGAAAATTTATACTATTATCAGTCAACAACTTAGGGGTTGTTTGGGATGTCCTAAATAAGTGCACTTTTTGTCTTTTAGGACTAAAAAGTTGAGGAAAAAAATATAGATGTTTAGGTTAACTTTTTGACTTTTTATGAAAAAATGTGTATTAAAAAATTATATAAAGAAGTGTGTAGGAGAAGATTGGAGATGAGTGAATGACAGCTGTACAATCTGGCAGCCGAATTCTTGGTAAGAAATTATTGGGTACTTTTCGAGCATTGTAGTGGACTGTTTTGTTCGGCCTGTGGGAGCCATCGCGGGTCCCATTTTGATAATCTGAACTGTTCAATGTGTAGAACTCGTCGAGCACTATATGCCTATAAAAAATCACGTTGATCGGATATCGATAGCTATCGGATCATATTTGTTTTTTTCCAATCGTTAATTATAACACCATCCATTTTTTCATACAAAACTGATTTGATCATATAGTTATCGATATCCGATCAATGTGATTTTTTACAGACATATAGTACTCGACGATTTATACACATTGCACGGTTCAGATTATCAAAACGGGATCCGTGATAGGCCTCCACGGGCCGAACAACAGTGTGTGAAAAATTGCCCCAAACTGTCTAATACTTAGGACAAACGCTGCACAGCCGCTTTGACTTTTCATGATGGCTGAGTTGTATGATGTGTGGGAAATTATTTTTAAATTTTTTTTTTTGGTAAATAGTGATAACTTTTTAAGTAATTTTTTAACTTTTTTCAGAGTTGTCAAACTTGGCCTTAATCTAAAAGTAAAGTTATTTTATATTTATTTAATTTAATATCAAAAAATATTGCACAATATATATTTTTAAAAACATCTTTGTCGTTGACTCAAGAAACATTAGGCAAACTCAATATACATGTTATCACTTGATAGCATCACATATTAGATGAAATAGGATATTAAGCCCTCGTTTAGAAATAGATTATTTTAGTAATTTTTTAATTTTTAGTTAAAAAATGAGGTAAAAAAATTGTATATTTGGAATAATTTTTTAATTTTTTACAAAAAGATATGCAAAAAATAAAGAAAAAAAGAAATCTTTAACTTTTTGCTACAATTTGTAGACTTTTTAATTTTTTTTAATAACTTTTTGACTTTTAAAATAAAACTATTACTTTCCAAACGAGGCCTAAGACTCGACCTAAGTTCTTCATGGGTGAAGAAGTGATCCTTACGTAGGAAAATTACCTTCCTCTGAAAATTGATTTACTGTGCAACTCTAAATTGACTTCTAAATGCTTGAGGGAATACGTCCTTAGCATTATAAGTTTATTTTAATTAATGCAATCACAATATAAATCAAATATAACATACAATTAATTCAAATAAATCAAAAGATGTGAGTGAGAAACTCAAAAAAATTCACGGAGAAGACATTAAAACACTTGTCTCTTAGCGAGGTAAAAGAATTCTGACAAACGGACATTAGAATTTAGAAGTTTCAATTACCACAATGAAATGAATTTACATTTGTTGAATTTAGAGTTCCAACTTGAGCAATAAAATTGAAAATATCCCAATCATTCTGTCTCCCTTCATTTTTCTCATGAGATTATGAACCATTTCTCCATATTTTTCAGTGAGGTTTAACATTCTTCCACAGGACAGTTGTGATTCCAAATTCAATAAATCTGGATTCAAAGATATCACCCACTTTAGATTTTGAGCAAACTTTAGATCCAATTTCATAGCTCTCATCTAATCTTATGTTAGGAAAGTGACAATAGAAAGCTAGTAGTAAAAAAATACACAAATTAGGAAAAGGACTTAAAATTCTAATGGGTAACAACTCCCCCTGAATAAACACCTCTACAATCAGCCAAAAATCTCCTGGTGTGAATCAACCGTTGCACACAAAAGATGCAGGAAAAAATAAAGTCATGATGGATACAGGTGTTGTTTACATAAGGGAAAATTATTGGAAATTTACAAATAAGCTTGTTTGACTAACAATATTTATATAAATATGTGGTGCAACTCTTTCCCTATATATATATAAAGTAAAACTTGCACCTTAAAAAAAATCTCACATTTTGGTAAATATTTCTCCAACCTTTCACTTACTGATAGTTTCTCCAAAATTATATGATTCTCTTGGCACAAGTCTATGTGATGCCTCAATCTGATTTTTATTGATCAAAATAGTGGATTGCAATATTTTTGTATTGATTTTGAAAAACAATATGACAAGTGTCATATAAAATATTGCCCCAATACTACCTAATGAGAAAAGCTGAATTGATGAGCTTTAATGACTCTAGAATATAAAAGTCAGGACTACAAGTAAATGGCCAATCATCTTGCAAGGTGGGCTAAGACGGTTGAATATGTGACATGATATGGATAAGAGAAGAATGGGTCAAGAAGGCTACAGAGAGCTATATATTATTCTACATTGGAGTGCTATGACTATTGAATTTTATATGGACTACTAGAAGAAGAATAATGTACTATACCCTACCAAAAGATGCCTCTGTTCCCAGTCTATAAATTAGGGGTGAGTATGGTTCGGATTGGATCGGATTAGGGTAAAATCAGGATCAATTTATTATTTACAATTCTTGAAAAATTGGAACCAATCCAATCCGTTTAAATCATGGAACCAATCCGAACCAATCCATTTAAATACGGATTGGATAGGTTTAGGACCACGGATTCACATAATTAAATAACAGAAAAATATATATATAACACTTTAATTTCATAAAAACATAAACATAGCGTTATATTAGTTTCACAATAGCAACATGTCTTTCTATAATAACGACATACTGTTCTAGAATTTAAACAACCATAAGAAAATTGGTTTCACCATAAATATTTAGACCATTACAAATTAAAATTAAAAACTAACAAACAAAAGTAATAAAAGAAGATATTATGCGGGTTTAGGTTTGAGTTTAAGTTTTATATGGAATAAGAGAAGATATTATGGGGGAGGATGTATAATAAAAATATAGACTATTTGTACACGGTCCGGATCGATTCCAATCTAGAACCGTGGGGTTCAATCCGAAACCAATCCGTAGACTACGGATTTTTAATTCTTCAATCCGAAACTGAACCACGGATTCAAAAAACCAATCCAAACCTATTGAATTGGACTGGACTGGACTGGATCAGATTACAGATTTCACGGATTCCTTACTCAGCCCTACTATAAATACCCATGTCTTAATGCACTTCTTCATAACCCACCACAACCAGTCTGATTCTCATTTGCTACATTACACCACTTTATTCATTCATTCCTTTAGGCAAAAAAAGAAAAATGGGTGTCACTACTTATACCCAAGAATTCACCACCTCAGTAGCTGCCAACAGAATGTTCAAGGCTTTGATGCTTGACTCTCATAATCTCATCCCTAAGCTTCTCCCTCAATCCATCAAGAGCATCGAATACATTCAAGGTGATGGTGGTGCTGGAAGTATCAAGCAAACCAACTTCCCTGAAGGTCGGTTTATCTATATCTCTCAATTTCTACACTTGCTATAATTTTTTATATAAAATTACTTTTTTATTATTATTTGATGACAATAGAATTAACAAGAGAGTAGAGATACCGAAATAAATGATTGTTATCTTTGTGCTATTGCAGGAAGTTCAATGAAGTGCATGAAGCACAAGATTGATTTACTTGATGTTGAGAACTATAAGTGCAAGTACACTTTGATTGAAGGAGATGCATTGGATAACAAGTTGGAATCTCTCTCTTATGAGGTTAAGTTTGAGCCTACTGGTAATGGATGCGAGACTAAGGTGACAAGCATAAGCTATTATCATGCCAAGGGTGACATTGAGCTCAAAGAAGAGGAAATGGCAGCCGGAAAGGACAAGGGCATGGGAATGTTCAAGATTGTCGAAGAATATCTTATCGCAAACCCAGATGTCTATGCTTGAATCAAAATTTGCTTCAGTTAAATTACTTCACTATTATCTATTAGTGTGTTGTATTCGAAGGTGTGAATTTTTGTTTTCTTTTTTGAAGAGTTACCTTTAGCATGAGAATAAGAAAGCTTTTATGTGTAGCAAGTCTCTTGCTTCAATATTGGATATTGAATGTACTAGAATTCAAGCATGTAAAACAAAAATGAATAAAATAAGAAGTTTAATACTCTTAGGGCATGTTTGATTGGGTAGATTAGAGCATGGGATTGGGATTATTAATCTGTGGGCCCAATTATCCTATGTTTGTTTTAACATTTTGGTTTAGGATTATTAATCCAAAGGATAATTAATCCAACAAATTTGTAGGATTATTAGTAACGGGGTAGGGGTGTGATTATTAATCCAATGGATATTAATCCAATTGGATAGTGAATACTATACTAATTTAATAGGATTATTAATAGTTTACTAATAGTTTTGTAAATTAAATATGACCTTAAAGTTGTGTGGGGAAAGCTAATTGTGACATCTGTTTCATTTAATTAAACAAAGTATTTTTTATTGAAATTTCAACTGATTTCATCCACATAACAGATGCTCAATGCTGAAGGTCAGAAATTAAACTCATTGCTTTATCAAGAAAATTGTTCTTAGTAAATATAATATTGATAATTTATCTCTTATTATAAGACTTTTTGTTGGACTGATTACTACTAGACTACGATTGTTAAAATATAATTATTTTCATATTATAAATAATCAATTGCCAATTGAAAAGAAAAAAATGTCAGTTTCAATTTTGGTTTTTTCTGGTTTGAAAAAGTTGAATTTTTTTATTTTTCATTTTTTTTTTAATAAATATTTTTAATATTTTACATAATTTTTTTTACTTTTTATATATAACTAATCTAGGTACATTTAAAAAGTATAATATGTTGTAAAAAAAAATCTTTAACAAAATCATTAAATACAAAAATATATATTTTCGTACTTTTTTGGTAAAATTACCCAAAAATCTCATTTGGAAAAATATTGCTTCATTTAGTCTTAGAAGTTTTCTTTCAAACCAATTAATCCTTTTATCTATGGTATATTCTAGAGCTTGCTTGTTTACCCTCAGAGTGTGATTTTGGTTGTAATTTTTTCTTGATGTTTGGATGGATTGGTCATGGTATGGTGTTAATTTTTCAATTTTTTGTGGAGGACTGCATGGAGTGATTTGTGGGGTTAGTGATGTTTAGCCATTTGATGTAAGGGGCTCATGTGGAATCGTGGTGTTATTGTTGGTTGTTACTATTTTTTTATTTTTTTTTTTATTTTGTGACTGATGTTTGGGTGGGTTTGT
>JAPPVO010000514.1:0-24483 GCA_030407325.1 Camellia japonica | reverse complement strand
TTGGGGTATATGGTCACCAAGTGGGGCATTGAGGCCAACCTCGACCAAATCAAAGCCCTACATGATATCAAAGTGCCTATAAAGGCCAAGGAACACCAAAAGTTTGCTAACATGGCTACAGCACTGAACCGTTTCATTAGCCAGTCCTCTAATTGGATGAAGCCTTTCTTCCAGCTCCTAAGAAAGAAGGCCAACTTTGAGTGGGAAGACCAGTGCTCCGAAACACTTGAAGAACTAAAGAAGTATCTTTCTTCTCCTCCTCTTCTATCCATTTCAGTCGCCAACGAAGAGCTCTTCCTTTACTTGGTTGTCACTGATCATGTTGTCAGTGCAGTCTTGATTAGAGAGGAAGGAAAAGAACAGAAGCCAATGTATTATGTTAGCAAGACCTTCTTGGATGCTGAGACCAAGTACTTGTCATTGAACAAGTTGGCATATACTTTACTGATTGCCTCCAGGAGGCTTGCTCATTACTTCCATACCATCAACGTCCTTACTGAGTATCCACTCAAATCTGTGTTCAACCTACCCAATTTCTTGGGTCGAACAGCAAAATGGGTAGTAGAACTTGGGGAATTTGACGTTAAATACCAACCTCACATTGCTATCAAAGCTGAAGTCCTGGTAGAATGCATCGCGGAATTTACTTCAGTACTGACCGCCTCCTTCGAAGAGACCTTTGCCCTAGTTACAATATTTCCCAAAACATAGGGCCGACCCTTACTGAGGCATGGAAGATCTTTATTGGTGATATCTAGCAACTGTTTGTTAATAGATCTTCCAACCAAAAGAGTTCCGGAGCAGGAGTGGTTCTTATTTCGGTTGTAGGCTCAAAGATGAGGAAATGAAGAAGTCTAAAATAAGCTAGTGGAGTCTAATTATCCTTATATAGGCTAGTTAATCAAATATAATTAAAGATAGATAATTAAGCTTATGTCTAATTGAATATAATCTAATTATTTCATTCCAAATCGAATTTCAATTCAACCTACCATACAATTCTAAAAATGCCAATTAGCATGTATTCTCAGTCAATTTCACATTCTGTGGCCGATCAGGCATTCAATTTGCAGAAACAAGCAGAATTTTGAACATATATTTCTATAACAGACATCTGCAAATACCACATAACTCATGCAATTAATGTAGAATTTCATCTTACTTACTTATTAGGCATTCTTAATCATAGTTTAGTGGCTAATCACAGTTCAGGATTGTTACAAATGCAGTGACTCAAGTGTACCATGCATGCAAATGCAATGAATATGTAAAGAAAATAAGAACTTACACCATGAACTTCAAGTTATCTTAGCAGTCTCCAGCAAAGTTGCAAAAAACTGTGGGATACCTTTCAGGGTTACTCAACACGTCTAATAGTTTGGACTCCTAATCTCCTAATCTAGTTTCATAAGTGCAATGTGAAATATAAATGAGAGTTTAGATCTGGCAATTTGTACAAAAAATCCATTTTATTGCAAAATCTTAGCCCAAAAATAGACTATGCCCACAGATCTCAGAGTCATCACCTAATCTTTTGGAAAAATTAGAAAACCCGTGACTCATGCCAAGGGTCACTGTTCGTCATAACCAAACTATCTCAGCTCGAGAACTTAGGTATGGGGAAGAAGATCATGAATTGAGCACCCCACTCACCCAATCAAAAGATCGGCCTCTACTAAGTCATAATGTGATTTTTATAGTCTTCATATATCTATGTTCTGGTTTTAATAATGCTATATTACTATATGAGGCAAATAAATATAGATTATATCATTGGTTCTGGTTATGTGGTGATTTCAGGCATTTGGAAAATCTTTTTGTACAACTTCCAATAAAAATAGAAATTTAGTAACATAAGAATCAACCGCATTCCAACACAAGCAACACAACCTCCATCCATTAACATTCACACAGATATTTCACTTAAGCATTTAGCCTTATGGTCTGGAAATGGATATGATAAATAATATGGATATACAGGATGCTAAAACCAAAAATGCTCACCTAGTACTCTATGATAAGCGAAAAGAATATATTACAAATATATGCATGATCATATGTACAGATAGCTAATGCAATACATACACAAAATGTATCTAGACGTTTGACTACTAACATATGACATATGTATCATCTCAAAACACGAGACAACGCACATAATCAGTTTAGACAATAATGAATCCCACAAATGCAAATGAACCAAACCTGGATGCATGAAAAATGTATACAAATAAGGATTATGATAAATAAGACGTGATACCATATATAGAAAGCATGTAAATAATAGAGATAGAAATACGTGGGGTTCAAAGTTATTGCAACAATTCGAACGAAAAGAAATAAAGACGTGGAGAGAGATTATTACAATAATTGAATGAATAAGACGTAGGGTTGGAGAAATTATTACAACCATGAATTGATTCAGCCGAACTACTGTTGAATCTAACAAATCATACTAAAATAAATAAATAAATAAAACTTTACACAGTAACTCCAAAATACCAGGAGAACACTCCCCAGAAGCTATCCTATTATGCTCTGAGTAACCATTTGGTCGTACAAAAATTTATCAGGCTGACTAGAAAGATGTTTGGCCGAACATATCTTCCGAGGAAAACTCTGTTCAGTGCAGAAGGTCCAGAACAAAAAGAACGTACATTTTCTAAGGGGTGTTCATCCTTTCTACATATCCCTCTTGCAAAGAACACTTAAGGAGGAGGTAGATAAGCCTCAACTCTCAACAATCACACAAATATCTATATACATCAGATATTTGACAACAATTCATCAAATTAAATGAACTAAATAAGAAGAAATTTAAGCCTGAGAAATAGATAGGAACCTATAATCATCTCTTTATGAATAAACACAAGTTAGTACCCAAATCCATGCTATCAATTGGAGAGAGTAGGTTAATGCCTACCATTTCTTAGTGCAAGATTTGCATCCAAAGTAAGAGATTCATCAAATATTATTGAATATTTCCCTTATATTCAGGGAACAATGATGTTTCCACCCCTTTCCATGTTCATAAATGATTGAAAAGAGAGTTTTCAATATCTTTGACCCAAAACCTCTTACTTTGATTTCAAGGAAAATCAATGAATATAAAAAACAACAATTTTCTCAACATCAAATCTCAAAGATCATTCACCTAGCCCTATGAAACAATCACCTTTACTCATTTACATTGGGCATGGGTTGAAGCATATAGATCAATATGATGGAATTATGAGATATGCGATGAGAAGATATGAAAAATAAAAGAATTTACTCTACATAATCAAACTTGTGGATGAGTGGCTACTTTCTACTTCCCAACCACATCCACAAGGTTCCAATATATAGAACAACAATGAATCACATCTCTAGAAAACAAGAAAAGAGAGCAAAAATATAGAAAAGTTAAAAATTATCAAGTCAATGGATGGGTGGCTACTTCCTACCTCCATCCACATCCATGAGGACTTGTCACGTGATTATAACAAGCAAACAATGAAAAATATAAATAAGAAATGAAGAACAAAAGACATAAAGTAATAAAAAGTTTGAAGGTTTCACTTCGTAAAGAGGATGAACTTCTTCGTAAAGAGGATGAACTTCTTGGTTCCCAAACTTTTTCTTGGTACCTTCAAAGTCCTTTAGATATAGTTTAGAGTGTTTAAGATCCTCAGCAAGGAACTTGGAGTGAAGTTTCAATGGAGTTTTGATGATTGAAGTTTGGAAAGTGAGGGTTGCAGACGAAGTATGGGAATGGAGCTCTCAAATCTCTCTCTAAGCCTTGGGAAAATTTTCTAGCCCCCTGAAATGAGGTTTCGTCCTCTATTTATAGAGTTTTGGACATAAATACCTAAGATATTTGTGAAACCTCGCAGAAAATACCGAAATTCCCAAAAATGCTCTGTTCTCGAACAATTCAGCCAGCCGTACCATTATATATTCGAATGACTATATTTTCATCTAACCATGAATTGTTATCTAGCCAGATGGAAGATATGTCATTGGATCAATAAGGTAAAGTTAGCATGATTTCAAGGAAGAAAAAGGTATTTTAGAGGATGCCACACCTTTTATTCATTCACACTATATCCTTTGCTTGATCTATTTGAAAGAAGACTACACTTTAAGTTTTGCAAAGGTGAGCCTGAGGACATGGTGGAAATATCTGGAGCTACACAACCAAACATACTATGAAAAAGGTTTTCAATTAGTCGAAAAGCATTTTGGCCAAAAGCAGTGTAAAGTTGGATTCAAAACTTAACTTTCGAGTTTCCTGCTGAGAACTCATAAGATTAGCACATCTAGGTTTTCATTATTGGGTAAGCAGAAAAGAGTGCCCAAGTTATAAGGCCGGTCAAAATGGGATGTCTACATTTGGCTTGGTTGGCCTTTATCATCTCTAACTTGGCCTCCACTTTAGTTCTTCTCTGTTTGGCCTCATTCTTAGCAGCCAAAGCCACTTTGGGAGCTTTCTCAGCCTCCAACACAGTCTTCTCTCGAGCAATAGCCGATACCCTAGTTGCGATGACCTCTTCCTCAGTCCTTATCCATTCAGCTTCGGTTGACGTTAGAGCAAAGTTGGCATCAGCCAACACATTCTTAGTTTGGGCAGTGTTGCTTTAGAACATGAAGTCGCTGGGCCATCTGTCAAGGACCGAGATAAAATACTTAGAAATACTTTTTGAGAAATGAAAAGCAATCATGGCATAAGAAAAAAACACTTACTACGGTCACCATTTGAAGGGATTCCTTGATCATGGATTCAGAATCCACATTACTCTTAATCATGTCTAGAGGCAAAAGTAACGCCTTAGACAAATTAAAAGCCAACTCATAGGAGGCTATTACGTTGTTGGCTACAGTGATAGGCCGAGGTTCGTGTTCTAAGGTAGTAGGTGCCGTCTAGGTTATGGGAGAAGCTATAACAATGAAGTATGTTTCACACTTCTAGGCTAAGGTTGAGCAACCGATTAAGGGCTACAAATCCACCTACAATCCTAAAACTATACATGGATATCTCCATGAGATGGAGTTTGAAGTAGTGAAAAAACTTATGCCACAAGGGCTCTAACGGGAATCGAACTCCTCCTTCTACTATGGATCCTACATGAAAAGGCATAGTGTCATTGGTCGATAAACAAACTATGTTTAGCACTAGAGTAAAGTCCTCTAGAATATAGTACTTCTCATGAAAGATGGCTAATCTGGATAGTGTGTTTATTAGACTTCTAAATTTATCATTTTTTAAGAGTCTAGGGTTCAAAAAAGACAAGGTCATAGTCGAAGGTAGAAATAAGGGTTTGAAAAATTACAGTGCCAGAATTGAACGGAAAACAACATCACGTGTCTCCAATGGGGCAGCAAAACAAGCCCACTGCAACACAAAAGTTATTTAAATCAGACCCACCAAAAACAAGCTCATGATTGCAAACAATAGTAGACAACATAAATCAAAAAGGTTAAACATGGGTCATGGATTTGTAAGCATCAAAAGCAATTTTATTGAAGTAAAAATCAAAGTTAACAATAGTGACATGGTAGCCGAGCTTAACAAGTAGTATCAAGATATTAAGGGTTAAACAAATTTGGTGGACTTATAATACCAAATTAGCATTGCAAACAACAAAGCGAAGGCAGAAGCTGGGGACACGAAGTCGGTGGCACGAATCTACGAGAACAAAATAAACCTGTTGACAAAGAGATACCATCAGAATCAATAGTGAAACAACAACAACAACCTAAAACAAATGAAGGATATGTTCAAAACTTACCTGACGTAGGTTGAAGATAAAGTAGTAATCGTGCCGCAAGAAGCCAACCACGAACTAATGGACGCCAGAAAAATGCTGACAAAGGGGACTGATACTAATGAGAAGCTTCGATGAACAAATCAAAAGCAAGAGAAATTTACAAGAAAGTCTATTGGAAACAATAGAGGAACCATGCCTGAAGTTAAAGACTCATAAAGCTGAGATCGGCAATGTTAATCGATAGCAACAGAGAAAAATCCACCACGAATGATATTACAAGGAGTAAACCAATGGTGCAAAGCGAAAGAGAAACTGCGACCAGTAGAACAACAACGCTGGAACGATTCCGCCATGTAAAACGAGCACGTCGTGAACGGTAAGACACCGGGCAGAATAACTCCTTCATTGTCAGAGAAATAAACAAGCGATATAGAACCACCGACAATGAAGTCCTAAGAAAAGCACAGCAATGAGTTCATCGGAATAGTAGCGGCAACAACATAGAGCATCAACATAAGGGAAGCATTGTGACGCCCTGAAAATCGGGGACATCAAAGGACATATTAATAAATAACTACATGATTTATCTAAGCTTACAAGAGTAGAAAACGTCACTAATGAGTCCTTTGGCTAATAACCAAGCAAGATCCCAGGAAGGTCGGAGGAGTCAATATAGCCTCCCTTTTAAGTCCAACCACCTTAGATAGCAAAGCTACCTTTTTGACAGATCTTGACAAAGTATTAACACAAGGCCTACATGAGTTAATAGAGTATAAGGATAGGTTACAAATGATATATATATATAATAATTACAAAATCATGTCTTAAATACAACAAGCAATTAATCTCTTACAATCTCTAAAACATATTTACAAAACTAGTTTCTAACTCTCATAGGGTAGCCATACGTTTTCAAATCCTTCAACTTTTCCTTGACCGGTCTGATAGTCTTCTATACCTGGCATAACACGTCGTGAGCTTTGAATGCCCAGTAAACATACACACACCCCGTCATTTTTTCCCAATCTAATACACCATCACATTTATAATAAGTAAGTAGTAAAACATGATATTCAAGTCAATAACAAGGATTACAAGGTTAGATGTTAGTATTCTAGAAATCCTCTAAAGACATTCCATCCTCCCAACCGCAAGAATTGAACACTAGACTATTCAGAACTCTCCCTTTTGCTGCTTTGTTGTAGAACTTACCTCGGATGCCTTCCAATGGTGATATACCGTGTAGCGCCAACCGTAGGGCCTCAAAAGGGACGGCGAAAAGAAAAATGTTTTATCACTCTAAATCCAACCTTATCCTTTCAAAAAAAAGTTTTATCCTCCTGAATGTCCCATCTGGACCCAACCTTATCTCAGCAATCAAACCATCCCAAAGAATCTAAATAGTTCCGTTCCATTCTAGGGTTTACACGATAACCACTTGCGCAGGACTTAACCTTCAATTCGGGAGCATATCCCATGAATCCATACATAACACATTATCATTTCTTTATTATCCAAGTGATTAAAAACCAAATACCACCCCGCTTAAGTTTCTTGTTGAGTTAGATGTCTTAAAGTAAAGTTAGAACAACTTAACAAAATAGTAATATCCACATAAGCATGAACATTATGAATTGAAGAAGATAAGGAACATAATCACAACACATGCAATATCATACCAAGACATGATCATGTACTAATAAGCATATTCATGAACAAAAGAGCATAAAACACCCATGCAAAACTAAACTCCCAAATTCAGTACCATCTAAAGATTAAAATAAAAAAGGCTATTTTAGATTTTTCTCGAACTCGATCTTTCTATGATTCGTAGAGAATTTAATCTAGTTTTCAGAATACGTTTCGGAAATGGGATAGCTTTTCTAGATTTTTAGTTATTTAAGAAATACTCCAGCGCTGTCCAGATTCGTTGACTGTTACAAAAATTAGATTTTCTTACAGACTGCTCACTCTTTTTCAATGAAACCAACGTTCCTTGAAAGATAACTCTTAAAGGAAGTTTTTGACATAAAACCGAGGTCCAGATAATTTTTCTATATTTTTCTAGAATTTTCGAAAGTTGGCTGTAAAACAGGTTTTTTATGCACAATACTCAAAAGAAAAAGATTGGTGAGAAAAGAGGCCAACTAAAGGAAATTTTTCATTTATTTTGTGATGAGAAAATACTAAATAATGTATCAATAACTCATATTTTTGGAGTGATGGTATGCCTTTAGAAATAATGTGAGATATGCGAAAAAAAATGTAGTTTTGTATCTATTAAGAAAAATATGAATGGAAGAAGGATTAAAGCCCAATTCATCAACTTTGAATAGATGAACACCATCACAACACATCTGAAAATATGATTTTAAATCTCTATTAACATGTATTTGAAATATGAAAATAAAAGAGAGAATTGTGTTGTGGTTTACTTGAGGCTTGGTTGGTTAGCTAGCAAGACCTTTCCTTTCTCTCCTTTCCTCCACCAAGCTCACTCTCTTCTCTTCTCTCCCTCTCAGCTGAATGAAGTGTTTGTGTGCGTTCTTGTATGTAAAATGCTAAGAGAGGGGCTATTTTTATAATAAAATTAATGCAAAAGGACCAAAATGCCCATTAGTTGGATTTGGATTGGGTATTTTGGATTTAGTTTGAATTCAATGGAATGGTGGATAATTAGAGGCCTTAATTGAGCACCTAAGCATGATCTTGTTAGGTTTTTATCTTAATCAAACCATCCTAGTTATATATATAAGTTTGTACCTAGGTCAAAGATTTTACTTAATTTATGCAAGTTTGTCTCAAAAAGTACACTCATTGCATCTATATATGTATAGGTCGGCCACATGTGGTGATTTTGGAGACTTATTTTATTTTTTTTCTTGTGTACAAATGTTGGAAATTATAAAATATAGTGTATAAAATAGATTTTAGGGCACAAGTGTATATATATAATGGTACTTGTTTGGGGTTAATTTGTAATTTAATAAAAATGTGAGGGCTTTGAGTTTGATTGATGAATTGGAACATTTATTTTGGTATAGAATTAAATTAAATTGGGGTTACAGAGTCTAATTCGGTTTGGATTTCTTGTTTTGAATAAAAAGGTGATCAACTGACGAATGTAATAAGGACCAGAAAAAACTAGGGTTTTTAAGTGGTAATTTCATATTTAGGGATTCAATTAATTAGTATTAGAGTATTAGAAATGATTCCTAAGTTTCGGGTTCAATCAAGGTTTGTGAGTTTTCGGCTCTACAGTTAAAATTGAAAATAAATAAGGTATTGAGGGTCTACATAAAATTACAAAGGTTAGGGGCCTCATAGTTGAATAATTAATATTAATATGTAAAAATGATTACTAAGCTATCGGGGTCAATTTGGTTTTATACGGATTTATTCACAATGCGTCTTCAATTCTAAGATTAAATTTGTTAATAAACAAAGAATTAAGAACTTTATTATAATAACTTAAAATTTAGAAACTTAATAAGATTTACAAAATTTAGGGGTCTCACAAGCACAACGGCAAAAACCCACTACCGAAGAAGAAAACTCAAGAAGAAATTGGGTTTAAAAAATTTGAATTCTAGAGAGAGAAGATACGAAGAGGCAGATGATGGGTTAGTTTTATAAATTAATTACTAAGGCTAAAGGAAGGACATGATTGAACGTGTTACCTCAGTTAATTTTAGCAAGTCTGAAGACCAACTAAGGGAGACCACGTGCCATTTAGTATGCAATAGTACATACGGGTCAAACAGAGCTGACTGAGATAGAATAAGAAGAATATATATATATATATATAATATATATCCTTCATCATGGGTTGAACAATAAACAACCATCAACATGTACCTATCAAGGCCGAACAATCCAACGATTTGAGTAGCAAAGCCAAAAGGAAAATAAAGCTGACCAACCATGCTCTTACAAGGCTGTGAGCCCATCTGAATAAAGCATGACCGAGCAAGGGAATCAAAATGGTGGGCCCGAACAGGCACTTAAATGGTGGCCAAGTAAATGTGCACATGCAAATTCTTATCAAATGTAAGGACCGAGTTACAAGATAGTAAAGTGTGGCTGCATGTTTGAGTCTACCTAGGAGGCAAGACAACTCTCGAATAAAGAAGGGCTTCCACCAAACAGCGGTGTCAAACATCTAGATCAAAGATGAACTCTGATCGAATAAGCATGAGGTCCTCTTGCAAGCTTGGAAGTTGAGCTCATCTCGTAAGCCTAAAGGCTCAGCTTCATCCATAAGCTTGAAGGCTGAAATACACCTTAAACAATTGGGAACAATCGAGCTATGAGATCGACGGTGGAACTTACCTCGCGAGTGTGAGAACGGCCGAGCTATACGATGCAACAACCCTATTCCAGTCCAACACTACTTAGCCTTTCAAATGGATCGAGCAATAATAAGCCGTCGAAGCTAAGTTTGACACACGTAAATTGGCCTGAGCTCCACTTGTAGAAGTAAAGCCTAAAATTTACTACGAGTAATTGATAAATCAATCTTGGCTTTCACTTGGTAAACACAAGCACAAGCAAGGGGGCAAAAATGTAGAGGGTCCGAATCCATCCCACATCAGTCCGCTAAGAACTCTTGACCCACCTTATAATTGCCATACTTACAAACCTCCAAGAGGCCTTTTCTAGAGAAGGAAGAACAAAATCGTGCATGTCCCATGGTACAAAGCGGACAATATCTTGGTGCGTGCTACAACAGTAGGGTCGCACGAATGACGACGTCTTTTGGAAACCTATCTCCACCACGTGGACCGACACACTTAGGGAGCTAATGTGCGGGGTCCGAATCCGTCCCTTATCGGTCTACTAGGACCTCTTGACCCAGCTTATAAGTATGCCATATCCACAAATCTCCAAGAGACCTTCTCTAGCAAAGAAAGAAAGAAACCGTGCATGCTCGTGGTACAAAGCAAATAATATCTTGGTGTGTGCTATAGCAGTGAGGTGATCCGCACAAATGGCGCTGTCTTTGGGAAACCTATCTCCACCACATGGACCCACACACTTGGGGGACTAATGTGTAAGTTCTAAATCCGTCCTACATTGATCCGTTAGGAACTCTTGACCAACTTTATAAGTGTGACATACCCATAAATCTCCAAGAGGCCTTTTCTAGTGAAAGAAAAATAAAACCGTGCATACCCCTGTGGTACAAAGCGGACAATATCTTGGTGTATGCTACAGCATTGGGTTGTCTGCACAAGTATCAAATATATCTTTATAGTAGTTAAACGCAATACCTCACACCACTAAGAGTGTTACATAATTATTAGGCCAAATGCCCTAATTATTCAAGCGATTACTTAGTAGTTTTGAAACAATACTTTATACCACTTATTACTTAGTGTTAAATAAATTTTTTTTAAAATTCAACTAAAAGTATAGAGTCTAATTATTTTAATCAATAAATATTAAGAAGAGACGCCACATAAATTTCGCTCAAGATCACCAATCCTCACTCAGTGCCATGTGTCGCTATCAAACAGCTAAATTATGTCTCTTCCTTTTAGGTTTTTCCATATATATTATTCCATAATGGAACAATTTTAAAAGCACGACTTATAAATTTTATAATTTGTCTGTTACTATTTGATACTTTTCATTTTGATATATTTTCTTTTAAATTTAAAACTTATGTTATATTACTAATTTATGGTATTCATGTGTTGTTAAGAAATACTAAAATTTTATTATTTTATTATTATAAAAAAGTCCTAATTATAATATAATTGATATTAATTAAATAAGTACTGGTGCTAAATTATAAAATGAGTGTTTTGTTATAAAATCCTTACCATTGCCCTCACTTATATGAGAGGTTTATACTGTAACTATTTTTCTCAATTTATTAAAACATTAACAAAAATGTATATTTTATATAATAGTTACTTTAAAGAGTATATATATAGATGATGAATAAAAAAGATCATATAAATCCACAATCCATATGTAAAGTAGTTGGAAAATATGAATCATGAGGCTTTGCAATTGATCTCTTTGCAATGGTCTTGACGTAGTAATCTAATAATTTATGTTTAAGAAAAGCTACGTTCTTTTTTGGTGTGGTTTTAATACCATTTTTTATTTCAATTTTATCTTGAACTATTAGATCATATAATGGACTGACGTGTTGCTTTTTGTTAAAAAAAATACATTAATGCTGTGTTTGGTTGGGGGATTTGAGGAGGGATTTAGAAAAGGAAAGAGAAAATGTGTGTGAAATTAGGTGAAATGTAGGTATATTTTATTCACATTTCACCTAACTTTTCCCTTTCCTTTTCCAAATCCCTCCCTAAATCCTCCAACCAAACACAGTGTAAGATCATTATACGAAAGTCATGGTAGAGAAATGGAAATTGAAAATTATTAGAATATGTAAGAAATTAAAATATAAAAAAAAGGAGGTAAAATAAATTATTTTAGATTATGAGGTGACGAAACTAAATTTGCCTAAAATTAATACTAAGTATATTATAAAGAGCATTGATAGGGAGCTCGAAAGCCCCTTCCCCCGAATGCCCCGAATCTGCAAAGAAGAAGAAGGAAAGGAAGAAGAAGGAAATGAGGGGCCAAATCAACCAGAGGGGGGCTTAGGGCTGGGCTGTGACGGCGAGGCTGGGCAGAGGCGGGGCTGGGTTGCGACGGCAGGGCTGGGCTGCGACGGCGGGGCTGCGACGACGAGCTGCGACGGCGGGCAACGAGCTCTTCCCTGCGCGGCGATCAACGGAGGCGACGCGATCTGCTTCCCCTCTCTCTCTTTCTCTCCCTCTCCCTCTCCCTCTCCCTCTCCCTCTCTTTCTCTTTCTTTCCCTCTCCCTCACCCTCACTCTCACCCTCACCCCGTTTCAGACTGGAGGAAGAAAAAAAAAAAAAAAATTCAAAATCACTGAAACAACGTCGTTTCAGTGATTCAGGGGATTCGTGGGGTAGTTTTTCGAGTTACAAAACATCTTTCTATTATAAATATTCAAAATTTTGTATGAGTTTATTGATTCTAAGTAGTTTTTTTGAGGGGGTTGGGTACTAGGCCCAGGGTACGTCTGCCTCTACCATCAAATCATCTACATTAATTTTGTATATTGACACATGTCACATTCTAATTATAAACTATTATATCTCTGATATTTTCTTATTATTTGACACAAAATTATATACTTTACTTCTTTCACCAATTACAAAGGACCGCCACCTAGCCATACCCAAGGTCATAGATAAATTCATACCTAGACGCAGCATGTTTTTGAAATTTACTTTTGTTTTCTAAAATATAAAATTTAGAATTAGCACAATTATTTTTGAAAAATTGTATCTAATAGTTACTTTCTATTTTTTAAAAATCTATTTTATAGAAAAAAAAAATTAGTTCATTTGCCATACTGTAAATTTTTAATTTTTCTAACAATTTTTAAAGTGATTAAAATTTACTTTTTTCTGTAAGAATTGAATATCCAAAATGACCTAAATCATTTTTTAATAAAATGAATTATTTAAGTCAATTAGTTAGCTTTTAAGAGATTGTCAAACAAAATCTAAAATACTCCGGCTATGTTGGATTTATGTTTTTTAGTTACTTTTTACTTAAGTCGCAATATTTTTGATTTTTTGTCAGTTAAAAAAATTATCAATTGACAAAAAAAATAAAATGGCCGACAGTTGAGTGATTAGATTGTTTTGTAGTAGATGTCCAAACATAAATCTTTGTTAGGTATAAGGACACACACGACACTTTTAGGTACAAATATATGATCGCATGGATAATTCTTGACACGTTCATCATTTTTTTTTTTTTTGTATTTTTTATGAAAAAAAAATTCAAATATTATAACTTTAATATCATTTTTTTTCAATAAAATTAATATTTTTAAATTCGTCTTTTCAAGATATTTAAAACTAGTCAGTTTTGAATATGCAATTTAGAAAAAAGTTCAACATATTGACTTATTTGACTTATTTTGAAATTAGGGGTTATTTTGAGTGTCTTAAATAAGTGCACTTTTTATCTTTTTGGACTAAAAAATTGAGAGAAAAAATATGGATGCTTGGGTTAACTTTTTGACTTTTTATGGACAAATGTGTATTAAAAAATTGTATAAATTAGTGTGTAGGGAAAAATTAGGATTGAGAATTGTGTAACCATACTTTTTAAATTTTAGTGAATAGTAATAACTTTTTAACTTTTTAAGTAATTTTTTGACTTTTTTTCAGCCCGCCAAACTTAATTCAAACAAATCAAGGTTAAGGAAACCCATAACAAGACAACTATGCATTTTTTTAAATTTTTTTTTGGGTTAGATTGACAACTATGCATTTAGTACCAAGCAAACTATGGTTCGGCATAATATATGGTGAACTTGCCCTACCATGTGGATCAAATGACATGATTGTTAATGACACTTTGCGTCACTACATTCATCTCTTAACTTCTTAACAACTATTTTTTAAATAAATAAATAAATAAACTAATTTTTCATCATAAACTATAGAGTTTATTGATGACAAGTTTATTTTTATGGAGATATCTCATTAGATTCAATGATGGATATTTTTAAGTGTTTAAGATATGATTAATGAAATTATTTAGTGAGAATGAAAAATTATTCTTTTGAATTTTTTTTCTCATTTTTACTCCACTACTATCAGACTCGCTTGTCGGTCGCTTGGAAAGTCGACAATAAGCAGATTACTTGGATAACTCACACATGGACAAACAGGAGATGATACGTAAATAGATAAGTAAACAGATAAATGACTTCGATAGATAACATGGACATATATGTGGCGAATAGATAGATAGATAGATAGATATGAATAAAAGAATAGAGCTTAGGACTATTGTTCTAAAATTTTTTAAATTGGATATATAATTCGAAACAATGAAAAAATGAAAAATTTTAAACAAAAGTTAAATTTTAAAATTGAAATTTTAAATTGTTTAGAGCTTGGGGTTATGGTCCCCTAAACTATAAACAAAATATTGAACAAATTCTCAAATTAAAAATTAAAAAATTCACAAATAAACAGGAACATTCACCAACTTTAATGGTTGGAAAATGCTAGAATCTGGTGGTGTCCATCACCCACACTCATCAGACGGTTGATATATTTTATTCATAAGATTAGCTTTTGCCAGTTTGGCCTCTCTACAACCATAAGATTCTTTAGCTCCATCTCCATGCATCGGGCTGGGATATTCTGTTTTAAATTGTCTTCGACCATGTATGTCTCATGCAATCACAATAGCATAATTTTATTTTTAATTAAGTTTTAATATAAAAATGAAATTAAATCATATGATTATAAATGCATGGGACAGGAGCAGACAACTTTCTAAACTTTATTTTTCAGTATATGTTTATTAAATAGCTGTTCAATTTTTTCTTCTAAAATTTTAATACTCCTATACCTTTACTATTATTATTTTTATTTTTAGAAAAGAAATATTATTTGTCACTAATTTGTTTTGTCACCTAATGCATTCATACTCCTGATTAATTTTGTTCTTTGGAGATACTAATGATGAAAAATCTAAAATCTCTAAGATAATAATTCGTGATTATGTTTCAATTTAAATAGTGAATACCAATTCCAGTCAAACAATCAATAACTAATCGATACAACGATTTAATGTGCAAAAATCACAATTAGAGCACCTCCAATTATGATTAAAAAAAAAAAACCACGGCCAAAGTTACAAAACATCTACTGAGATGACAAAAAGAAATTACACATGTGTACCCTCAATTACCTTGCGAATCCACACCCGAATTGAACCGACCCTGATGTGTCTCTTCCACCACCGTCTTTAACGTTGAATCCACAATGCTGATATTGAATCCATGACGATAAGCCACCCCGAAATCTACTAAAACTTCAGCCCAAGTTCCCCAAAATTTACCGAAGAACATCTCTCTTTTTGTGACTAGAAGAATAAAGACAAACCCCTTGATGATACCAATATGAATTTTGTAGATCCACCAATCACTCTCAAATCATTAAGGAAACACTTATAAAAATACCATCAAATATAAAAAAACCTTTGTAGCTCTACTCTCCTAGAATTTGAATGGCTTAAATCTTAAAAATAACAAACAACACACTTTATAATAAATGGATTCGCAAAGAGCGCACAAGCGCACACTTCACTACTCGAACTGTGTGCGTAAAGGCCGTGCAAAACATATAAACCAACCGTTCGAGCGCACATTTTATCGCTTGAGTGGTGAAACGTATTTCCTAGAAGTTCAATTTGCAGGCAGAGATACTGGATGCTCCCATTCACCGCTCGAGCGCACAAATGACTGCTCGAGCAATCAAACAACTTTGGCTCAGCGAAGTGGCAAACATGAAAGGCTCAAGATTACAAATTCCTCTGCATAAGTACAATTCGGGTTGGATTTGCATCTAAACACTTACATACTCACTTAAAAAAAAAAAAAAAAAGAGCGAATAAAATTACAACTAAAAGGAATTTTATCAAACGAAATTGCCAATTACAAAAACTAAACAAATGAAAACACATAATTGCCATGTATGGGGAAGTATTTTCTGAAAGGCACCACGTGGCTAAGGTGGTGCCGAGATGCCAGCCAAGATGTCACGTGAACTGGTTATGTTTTGTCGAGGTAATCACGGCATTGCGGTAATGCTAGAATCCCAAGATATTCAAATAGAGGACAAGAGTCCTAGGATTGAGGAACTCTTAGTCTAGATAAGGATAAGGCTCATGAAGAGTTTACCCCTATCTAGCCGAGAGTCCGAGATAAACACTGAACTTGAGTCCCATGGAGTAAGACTCCTAGGGGATTAGCTCACTGCTGGTTATAAAAGTAAGGCACCCTCGTGGGTCAAAGGTATGTTCTTTCTATGAATTGAATACTTGTGCGATATTTGTGAAAGATAAGATCACTGACTTGATCGTCGGAGTGCTCCCAGGTGGACGAACCACCACGGTATTCTGATCTTCTTGTTGGCAGGTGGTTGGCTCAATCTATCATGCCGCGTGCTCTCTAGCTAAGTTTCCTGTTTGGTTGTGTGGTCGGAAAACAACATCTATAATTTGGCCCCGTCTGTAGGAACTTAGTAAGGATAGATAGCCAACAATGGACATGAAGTGAGAACTGAGGACGACATCCACAGTGAGGAGAAGGAACATGTGGATCCTAACGCTAGATGAGAGAACAATAGTGAAGAAGTGCAAGAACTAAATCCTAGGATGAATGATGTCAGCAAAGGGCACAACGGCCCGAAGAAGGGAGGCCGAGATGAGTATTACCATGAAGGCAATCTACAAGTGTGGAAGGATTAGTGCTTGAGAAGTGACAAGCACTGAAGAGCATAGCGAATAAGTTGACAGACCTACATACTACTGTCAACTTCATGATGCGAAATAATGTGATGCAACCATCGTTCCCATTACAAGACACGCCGCCACCAGCAGCCAAAATTGATATCCAGAAAAGAGGACATAAGACAGTCCCAGTTGTCCTACAACATGGCAAGGGACAGGAAAACTCACATCTGCCATCACAGGATGTCAGGAAAACAGAGTCAGTACGAGGCGACACCACGGACCAAGGGGACCTATATCAGGGGATCTCGACAGATCCAAGGGCAAGGCCTCTGTTTGATGATGTAGTAGACGAAGGGAACTCTAAGAGAATGCACAATTACACCGAAAATAGCGCACCAAAAAAGCTGAAGTCTATTGATAGCTGTAGACCGCCCGAACTCGCTCCTCACGCCCCCCTTTCGGAGAGGGCGCGAATTGGGTTCATACTATTATAGTTCGGACTCCTGTCACGGTTCTGAATCTAATCTCACAAAGTGCAATGTAAGACTGATAAATCACCAAAGAGTCAAAATCCAGCAAATCGTTTTGGAAAATCGATTTTAATCAAGAAGTGCCAAATATGGACTGCTTTGCCAGATTTCAGAGTCGTCACATAAATATTTTGTTTTGGGAAATTTAGGAAACCCTGGCTCATGCCTAAGGCCACATGTCCGTCATCACCAAAGTTGCTTCGGCTCGGGAACTTGGGTACGAGGGGGGAAGGTCATGAAATAAGCACCCCCACTCGCCCGATCAAAGGATCGGCCTCTACTAACATGATATGTTGTTTTTGAAAACGCATGTGTTCTTATTCCAGTTTATTAACCTAACTTACTATGTGATGCACACAGCACACAAGTATAGACTAAATCACTCAATTTAGAACAAAACATCTCATGTTTATTTTTTGAAAATGGTTTGAAGTTGCTACCCTCAAGTAGGCTAAAATGTGGATTTGCCACCCTCAAGTGGGCTTAAAACATGATTTGCCACAAACAAGTAAGCTTTAAAATGCACATTTTGATGAATTGTTCAAATTCAAGCAATGAAGCCTTCATCCACAGGCATTCAGGCAGTTAAACACTTAAGCACATAGCCTCATGGCAAGCATGCTGTCATGGCAATCACTTACACGCATGCAAGGATGCTAAAGCATAAACACTCACAGTGTACTCCGAGCCAAAACAGAAGCTAGTTAGTAATCAATGCATGATCCTAGCTATATCAACAATGCCTAATGTAACACATACAAAATGCAACTAAGTAGGCTCGGCTATCTAGAATGGCATACGGATATCACAATTGATACATGTATTCAAATAGGATTGAAATACAATGCAGTTTGAATGATGCGCCGAGCCCAGTGCATGCAATACGAATGAATGATGTACGCATGCAAAGCATAAGGATGCTAATTGAAATATGCCCCAAAACTAACCATCAAAAGCTGGTAAATAAAAGGGAGAAAGACGTGGGGTTAGAAGACATTCACACACTCACGGACACTTATTACAACATTTTGCCCTCTTGACGGAGGGTCCGAATAAATAATACAAGCTAGCTACGCTAAGCTAAGCTAAGCTACTTAACTAATCTAATAATCTAATTAGACTAATTATTACACAACATAAATTGAATAACTAGCTACAACTAATTATTACAATACTTTAATTAATTAACAAATTAACTAATCATGGTAACTAACTAAGCATGTGAGGTATGTGAACTAGGCTGCCACAGCTCTGCCTTGAACAATGAAGGATGCATGCTCTCGATTGCCTCGCTCGGAAATCCATTGCCATGCCCAGAATTGCCTCTGTTTGCATTTGCCTTGACCTCTGAAAATTGTGCCAATCTCCAATATGCTTCTGCTCCAACACAGGGACCCTCTGGTGGGCTGCCGACCAGAAAAGGGGGCTGTAGACCACATGTAGACCAGAAAAACTCGTTGTAGACCAGAAAAAGTGGTCGATCGACCACTTTTACTGGTCTGCTGACCATAAATTTTGCCAAACTCCAGTTTTGCTGCAACAGAGAACAGCAAGGGCATGGCAGTGTATTTGCAAGGGAATGTTTGCACAACCACTCTCCCTATCATTTCTCAAGCTTAAAGGAGTGCGGTACTCGACTCTCGGGCCACCAACCGAGCATCGCAATGCACGATGGCTGAGAAGCCAAGTTTGCACAAGTCAATGTCAATGAATGCACAAATAACACATAAGGGCCTCCACCTCTATCATGCATGATCAAGAGGGTTGGAGACCAAGAAAGGCAACATGTTTCATCACTTTGAGTATGAAACGTGCCACATTCCTTGTGTTCGAATCAACGTCCAATCCAAACACAATGCAACACATACAACATGTCAATCTATCAATGTTAATGTGGCATGCACAAGGTTCTATCATGTGAACAATGCATGCAAGACATGCTCGGAGGCCAAGAACATCAAAGCTAGTAAAGAGCATCTCACAAGAGGCATGCAATACCAAGTTTAAATGGCTAAACCAACTATGGACAGACCTAAACCATGCCAAAACAGTGGCCTAAATGCGCTGAGTTGATAGTATGAAAGACAAGAAAATGATGCTCATGCATTAACCCATGAACAAAGCATAGAAGCACAACTCTCAAACATAATAAAGAAGTGACAAATGTGAGAGTGTAGCTACACTATATGCACTGAAATCATGTGTGAAATGATGTCAAATCATCCAAACAACACAAGCATAGCATCCTAAGGACCTTGAATCATTAGGCTAGTCAAAGCTATTGCACTAAAACCATGCATGACAAATCCCATATGACCCAAACTACTCAAAACAGAGTTGAGGCATGCTAAATCAAGGCCGAAAGCATGCTAAAACATAGGCTCAAAAGGGAGGGAAAGCATGTTCATTCATTGGCTCACAAACAGGGCATAATGCATAACCCTCAAGGGCAATGAAAGAGTGATAAACATGGGAGTATAGCAAAGACATACACTACAAGAAAAGGGCGTATAAACACGGAAGCTTTTGCGACGGTGCCTTTTCCCGTCGCAAAAAATGATGTTTTGCGACGGCAGATTAAACCGTTGCAAATAAGAGCTTTAGCGATGGCCTTTTACCGTCGGTAATAAAACTGCACGGGTTGTGTGAAAAAACGGAAGTATTAGCGACAGCGTTTTTTTACCGTCGCTAATGTTTTTTTTTTTAGACGGCATGAGTTGGCTGTCGTAAATAGTGGACCATTTGCGACGGCAAAATGTTCGTCGCCCAAAAAACTTATCAAAACGGCGTCGGTTAGCTTAATAATTTATCATTTGCGACGGTGTACAATTTACCATCGCAAAAAGTTAAAAAAAATTTGCCCCCTTTGCCCTTTCATCTTGGCGCTCGATCATTTGGATCATCTCTAAATGTTTGAAATCCCCAAACGAGCGACGAACTGCGAACTTGGCATCTCTCTGGACGAGCGACGAGCAGGCTAGCGGTGGTGCGGCGACGACGACAGCTAGGGTCGGATCGGCGACGACTTTCTCTCTCTCTCTCTCTCTCTGTATATATATATATATATGTATGTATTAGCTGTTCAAAATATATATATATACATGAATATAAATATATATATTATGTTTATTTATGTATGTATTTATGTATTTGAATCTCTGTTCACGTTCCATTTCGTCTCTATGCTGATCAAGTTTGTTCATGTCCTGTAAAATTGCAATGATGTTTAATTTATGGGAATTTTGTATTGATCTAATTTAGGAAGTGGGGATTCTAGAGTGGCTTTTTATAGAGTGATCTTACAGCTTGTTTGTTTGTTTGTTTGTGTTTTTTTCTTTCTTTTTTTTTGGTGCAGATGAGATTTAATTCTACAAAAAAAAACTAAAAGACACAATAGTAGGACAATAGTATTGATAGTGACTCACCTATAAATTTTTTTAAAAAAAATCACTCTAGAGGAATGGTAGGCAATTGGGTAAATTTGAGAATTATAATGATCTAATATGTCTTAATCAAAGAGCATAAGGGATTACTAGGAATAATAATTTGGGTAATTAAGAACTGCTTCTTTTAATAATCAACTGAAGTTTTTTTGTTTTGCTTAGTTTTTGGTCAATGTTAATGGACTACACAAAGGGCTCAGCTAGCTGTTAGCTTTAACAACAGAGCCAGCCCTAGGTAAAGCCCTAACATGGGGCCGTTTAGTTATTCACATGCACCAAAAAAAAAAAGTTTTCTTCCATTTATAAGTGCCAAAATTACTTACTAAAGTTTAGTTTCATAGATAGCGTGCTATAGTTTACAATAAGTAAAAAATACCAAAATACTCAAACTATAATACTCAATAGAAATTGAACAAATTGTTATGAACAAAGATAAGTATAATCAACCAAATTTCAATCAACAATCCAACAGAAAATTCAGCCTATAGGAATTAATGAACTGTTGGTTGGTGACAATCTGATCCAAGAAAAATTACCGAGACATATTAATATATAAGTATTGATTTACACAACATAAATTTAATCCTATCTAACAAAAATTAAACATAAATTAGAAAAGTATTTTAATTTTATTGAATTATAAAACTAAAGGCATTCTAAATTATAGCAAGGGGAAAATGAATTTGTTCACATACCTTGGGAGTGTGTGAACAAAACACAAAATTCGATTGGTTCAAAACTATAGGCTCTACGTTCAAAAAGTGTATTAATCCCACTTAAATTTTGTAGAGTCCATTATTTTAAACCAATTAAAATTTGTGTTTTGTTCACACACTTTATGATGTGTGAACAAAATCGGAGTAATAGCAAGGGAGAGGAGGGACAACAATGAGAAGTTGATTGCTTTATATTCCTCTTGATCTTTTAAGTTTCAAATATGTTTGATTCATTTGAAAAAAGTTAAAGCAAAAAGTAAGACTCTAGGGCACAAAAGAAATTATGTTAATACAAAACCATTAAATTTTATTTTGATGGCCCTTTGCTTTGGATTGAACCATTTTTAAATTGGACGGATAGGTATCATGGTACATGAATACGTAGGTATTATATTTAGAGTTACTTTGATGAGATATTTTTGTGGATGTATACAGATGATGGATAAGAGTTGGATTGATTTGCCAAATAGGATGTCGAGCGAATACATTAAAGGGATTGATGAATTCCCTGTGTGTGCCTACACCAATAGGGTTGAAGGTTCGATGTCAGTTGTCCGTGTAGGAAGTGTGAGAATCGATACTATTTTGCACGAGAGGGTGTACGGAAGCATCTGATTTTGAATGGTTTTTTTAAAAAATACAAACATTGGATTAATCATGGGGAATCTTACGTATCTCTGCATGGTAATCGAGAGAATGAAACATTAGCTAATTTAGACATTGGGGATGATATGATTGGAATGATACAAGGGGCTATGGGAAATCCACATGCCGGTACAAGTGTTGAGGGTAATGAACCACAGGGGCCTGATCCCCATGCATCTGAACCCCAGCTCGGTCCAAATGCAGAGACTGCAAAGTATTTCAAACTTCTTCAAGATGCACAAAGTGAATTGTATCCGGGTTGTCAGAAGTTCACATCTTTGTCATTCATTGTTCGACTTTTACATTTGAAGGTGCTTAATCAGTGGACAGACAAGTCTGTTGACATGTTGCTTGAGTTATTGAATGAGGCGTTCCCGTTAGGTGTGAAACTCCCGGACTCATATTATAAAGCTCAAAAGGTCACAACAGATTTGGGCTTCACGTATGAGACGTAGGATGCATGTCCCAATAGTTGCATGTTGTTTCGAAACGAGGACGCCAATCTTGATAAATGTGTCATATGCAACAGTTCTAGATGGAAATCAAATGGTGATGGTGGTTCAAATGGTCCTAACAAAGGTGGCAAACGAATAGCTGCAAAACAGATGAGGTATTTTCCTTTAAAGCCAAGGTTGCAGAGGTTGTTTATGTCATCCAAGACGGCCAAGTTAATGAGATGGCATGCAGAGGAACGAACTGATGATGGTGTCTTCAGGCATCCTGCTGACTCCCTTGCATGGAAAGATTTTGACCGTTGGAATATTGACTTTAGTAATGATTGCCGAAGTGTAAGGCTTGGCTTAACATCTGATGGTTTTAACCCATTCAGAACGATGAACATAGTTCATAGCACTTGGCCTGTTGTGCTCGTTCCATACAACTTGTCGCCATGGATGTGCATGAAGCAACCATTTCTAATTTTAGCCGTGCTTATTGACGGCCCAAAAGGACCTGGTGACAAGATTGATATGTATATGCAACCGTTGATTGAGGAGTTGAAAGAACTATGGAATGAGGGTGTGTCAACATTTGATGCATCAACAAATCAAATGTTTCAAATGCATGCAGCTTTACTGTGGACAATTAGTGATTTTCCTGCATATGCAAACTTGTCAGGATGGAGCACTAAAGGTGAATATGCATGTCCTTGTTGCAATAAGGAAACTACATCGTGTTGGTTGAAGCATAGTAGGAAACAATCATACTTGGGTCATCGCAGATTTTCCTACTGGCCATAAATTTCGGAAGGATAAAGTATCATTTGATGGTAGTCGGGAAGTCAGACTCAAACCAAAATTGTTGTCTGGAACTGAGATGTTGCTACAATTAGAATCTGAGGGTATTTTAACCCAATACAAGAGGGATGACCTTAAGGAGAGGCATAGGAGACAGGTAGAGAAGGAGAAAGCTGGACATCGCACCCATAGTTGGAAGAAAAAGACTATCTTTTATGAATTGCCATATTGGGAGCACAATTTAATAAGACACAACCTCGATGTGATGCATATAGAGAAGAATGTTTGTGACAATGTGTTGTGGACAATATTAGGGGTTGCAGGAAAATCGAAGGATGGTGTTAATGCTCGGCGTGATTTACAAGATATGAATATTAGAAAACCCCTACATTTGCAGTTAAGAGGGTCGAATAAAGCCTATTTACCACCAGCACAATTCACGATGACCAAGGATGAGAAAGATTTGTTCTTGAAAGTGTTGAAGGAAGTAAGAGTTCCCGACGGGTATTCATCCAATATATCACGTCGTGTGCGCTCACATGATAGAAGTATTGGAGGTCTTAAGAGCCACGATAGTCATATTCTGATGCAACAACTTATTTCATTGGCTATTCGAAGATCGTTACCAAAGAATGTAATTGAACCCTTGATTGAATTGAGCAATTTCTTTAGACAATTGTGTTCAAAAATGAATCGTGCGACGGATTTGCAACATATTCAAGATCGTATCGCTATAACACTTTGTCATCTAGAGAAAATATTTCCTCCGAGTTTTTTTGATATAATGGAGCAATTGCCTATACATCTAGCTGATGAAGCCTTATTGGGTGGAGCGATTCAG
>JAPPVO010000513.1:0-25845 GCA_030407325.1 Camellia japonica | reverse complement strand
GTGGCGACTCTGTATCTGGCAAAGCAGTCCATGTTTGGCACTACTTTTCAAAAATCTGTTTTTCTCAAAACGATTTGCCAGAGTTGGACTCTTTGGTTCAGATTAAGAACCGCAACAAACAAAACAGGGGAGTCCGAACTGTGGAGCGAGGCCCAGGGCGCGTCTACAGTTTCTGGCGACTCTGCTGGGGATTTAGAGAGCTTGACTCGAACTCGTGATATCCTGTTTTGACTACATTTATGTGTTTCTTTGCATTGCATGTGCATTGGTGCGCCTAGGACACCGTGTTGGCCATCTGCTATTCCTGAGCGGTTTGCTGGAGGCTTGTCTTGTCAAGGCATGTCCATAAGGCTGACCGGTTACGGGCTCTGCCAGTATGGGAACACAAACCCCGGTTTTACCGGGGCACCCTCTTTGACCATTCGACCTAGTGCATATCGAAATCCATAGTGACCATTCCAAATAGGACAGGTTGCTTACCCGATATAGGTTGTTTGAACCGCTGCTGCGTGTAGTGAAACCCTAGCTCCTGACAAAATAGGACAGGGAAACCCTACCCCAACATAGGGGTGTATTGGCTCTCATTTATCTGCTATGTGCTTTTAGAATGTATCTCTACAGGAATGCATATATCAATTTGCAAGTTTGGGCACCAGTATCAGTATTTTGAGAATCAGTTATATCTGCGGGTATCAGATTCAGATTTGGGACAGTGGTTTCGGGAAACAGTGATCAGTAATAGAATACAGTCGTTCAGCTTTGCTCGTATCAATTCCAGTGAAGCTGAGCTGAGATGCTGTCTGTTTTCTCTTTTGCTAGGTAGTCTGGGAACCATAGCTTCAGAAGGCTCCAATATTCCCCGAGGTTCATCGGACTTGTGCTGATAGACTTTGTTAGGTCCGGAATTCAGTTCAAAGGCAACCAGTGTTTCTTCGCTGAGGCAAGGCAGACATCCGATCCGTTAGTCACCAGTCACATCACCTCTTTTCGGATCCACAGCTTTCAGTTAATATGCAGGAAGAGGTGCGTCAACTCCAAGAGGCCATGCAGGCCATGCAGCAGGATGCTGCTCGTCGGGCAGAGTTTACCACCCGCCAAGCAGAGGTTCTGGCTCAACAAGCGAGCTTACTCACCAAGCTTCAGCAGCAACAGCAACCCCAACAAGACGGAGCGTCTGCTTCGCACCCAGCTCCACCCCCACCTATGGTTCCAATACCCAGAGAGGCAGCTCACGTCCAGGAAAGTACAGATGTTCCGACATGGCCAGTCCCACTGCCAATCCCACCTCAGTTGTCCAAAGCACCGGCTAATCCAGTAGACACGCCCTTTGAATTTAAGGTTGACCCAACTGCACTTAAGGTCAATAAATTGGAGGAGTTGTTCAGACGAGCACATGGAGTGAACCCCATCCCGGATTTAGAAGACGGATATATTGAATCTGCAGTTACCTTGCCGGAGCAGTTTAAAATGCCGCATATCGATCGCTTTGACGGCTCTGGAGACCCAAGGGTGCACCTCCACCTGTTTTCCGATATCTTGAAGCCAATGGGTTTGACCACAGCTCAGAAGTTGTCTCTCTTGGCCGAACCATGTCTGGGATAGCTGCAATCTGGCATGCAAAATTGAAGGACTCTGTGAAACGGAACTGGGAAGAGCTGGCTGAGGCCTTTAGTGCTCAATACTCCTACAACACACAGATCGAGGTCACAACTCGTGATCTCGAAGCCACCCGCCAAGAACTAAAGGAGGGTTTCTCAGAGTTCGTGACGAGATGGAGATCAAAGGCCTCAATGATGACTACAAGGCCTTCTGACAAAGACCAGATAAGGATGGTTGTGTGCAACCTCCAACCCAAGATGATGCAAAAAATGATAGTTTTACCCTTTCCTACCTTTGTGGACCTACACGAGATAGGGGTACAGATCGAGGACGCTATGAAGCAGGACCTTGTTGACCAGGAGAAGGAGTAGCCAAGGAGGGCATTTACCCACAGTTCGAATGCGACCACCAGTGGTGACACAGCTGCTATAACTTCAGACATGGGCATGGTCACCACCACCACACAAAAAATGACCACCCCACTCACCGGTGCATCCGAAACTAGCTCACAAATGGCCAAATACCCACCTCAGGGCCAAAGGGTGTTTACCCCACTGTACATGTCTCTGTCAACGGCCCTGAGGGTCCTGATCAAAAAGGGGTATCTGAAGCCACTGGAGCCACAACCATTACCAAAGAAACCCCCTCCCTCACATAACCCAGCTGACTACTGTGCCTTCCATCAGCGAGCTGGCCATGACACTGACGTGTGCTTTCGTCTTCGTCATGAGATCCAAAACCTCATTGACAGCCGGACGATAGCTCCACCTTCAACCCCAATGACCAAGTACCTCATCCACATCTCAACCTAATCCATACACTACCATCCACCTTTGACCCCCAGCATATACATCACCCCGGCCCATCTACCCAAACCAGAGGTGTTTATCCCAGAAAGCATGGACTTATGCATGATGGGTGCATCTGAACCCCAATCATCTCAAACCTGTGAACCCACTACTTCTGAGCTGATGAGGATGATCGAAGATCTTCAGAGAACTGTAGCAGATTTGGCCTTTGGAGTTTTGGCTCCATCATCAACTGCGTCACATACCAGGGAGTTCATGTCGAAAGGTTCCCTAACCTTGGGACGAGCTGCATTGGGAGAAGGCCAATCTCTTAGCAAAGTGGAGGCCAGTGATAAGAACAAGGCTGGGGCAAGCATTAGTCCCCATGAACATCTTCAGTTGGCTGCTGAGGCTTTGAAAGCCGAGGGACTGAACGAAAAGCAAGTCCTCGCAGTTATTGTAAAAACTGTGGATGACACTTTTGCCACTCAAATTAGGGGCAGTTCGAATCAAGGGGCGAGCCGGGAGAAGGGCCTTTGTACCAGGAATGTTCCTTTCAGCTCTAGCCCCGTACTCGGAAGAGACCAGCAAACCCAGTCAGCACCTGTCAATCCCTTTGCTGGTGCATCCAGCAAAAAGCCACAAACCTCAAAATACCCACCTTGGGCCAGAGGGTGTTTACCCCACTGTACATGTCACTATCAGCGGCCTTGAGGGTCCTAATAAAAAAGGGGCACCTGAAACCCCTAGAGCTACGGCCATTGCCAAATAAACTCCCTCCCTCCCATGATCCGACCAAGTACTGTGCCTTCCATCAACAAGTCGGCCACGTCACTGATAGTTGTTACCGTCTTCGCCATGAAATACAAGATCTGATTGATAAAGGAGTTATCGTCGCACCAGACCCTGCAAAGTCTATCGGCACTGGATCGGTGAACTTGGGGGATAATGTGATGTGATCAGGAGATGAACCACCTGCGGGCGGCGTTCAGTTTACTTCAGATGTGGTGGACGGCATGCACTGTTTTGAGCAATGTATACATGCTGTTAATTTTGCTTTCTGACTTGGGTATTGGGTCAGTCTTGTCTTTTTATATTGAGTCAGTCCTTTCATACTGAGTCAGTTGGGTCTGTCTTGTTGTATCGAGTCAGTCCTGTTTTGTTAGAGTCGGGTGATTCCGGGGGTGTTACCTCGAGCATCACCATTTTGTTTGTGTTTGTCTTTTCAATTTTTTTGAGTCTGTTTCTGCCTTGGAGCCAGTTACACCAGAAGATCTGAATGAATGAAACAACAGTGATTTTTACGCTCTCGCGTTTGCTTCTGCCGTGTGCCAGTTGTGCCAGAAATTCTGAATGAGATAGCAGTATTGACTGGGAACTCTGCCTTTTCTGTGCCTTGAAGTCATTGTAATGACCTAAGTTTTTCAAAACTTTTTGAACACTGTGGTAAAAACAAAGAGGAAGGAATTCCTCGGGTTTTGCAAAAATTGATCAACTGAGAGAAAGAGAGGCATGCTAAGCCCTTAATGAATGAAATCATGCTTGTCGGCGTGAGTACTGAGAAGGATCCTGGTTCGATCCAGACTGGTTCCACACTATCTTCTGCGCGAGCGATTTGTCGCTTTCTTAAAAACTGTCAAAAAATGTTTTGCGCGGTCCTGCGAAGACCTGTGTGGAATCGCTCTTGAGATTGTGCAGCCTAGGATCGCTCTCAGCCTCGAGACTCGACCCCCTTTGCTTTCAAACCTTGAACTGGCATTCAGAATGTTCAACGGCCAACTACAATGTAAGGCCTGAGTGGCCAGATTCAAAGCAGCCCTGAACAAGTGGCAAGAAAATCAGATCAAGAAGATCAGACCTCATCAGAAGAAGCTTGCGAAGCTAGAACAGAAGCACCCCTCGAACTAGGGGCGACAATGTCTGATGTGCTCGAAGAGCCAAAGGTGGATCCTTCTGCAAATCAATACAACAGCCATTCTCCTGGATACAGAGGGCTTCAATCTCAAAACCATTTGGCATGGACTTGTTACACTTTTACCCTTTGAGAGGCTCGCTGGGCCGAAAACCCGGAAGGGCGACCCAGGCAAAAGTTAGAGCGAAGAAAGAATGAAAAGAAAAAAGAAAAAAATGAAAAGATAAAAAAATGCAAAAAAGAAGAAGAAAAGAAATGAAAATGAAAAGAAAAGAAAAAACAAAGCTCGCAAGGTCGAAAACCTGCAACAGGCGCCTTGGCAAAAGTTAGAGCATAAAAGGAGAGGTTAAATACCCGAGTGTACCTTAACCCCGGAACTACGTAAGGCTTGATTCCCATGTTTGGGATACGTAGGCAACTTCATCCTGAAGTCCAGCCGTAAACACTTCCAAATCGATTGTGTCCATGTAATGGTTTTGATCATCTTTGCCTTCTCTGTATCTGAGAGTTTGGTTGTCATCGTCACTCTGAAGATTGATTGCAGTATGCCACGGCGCTATCCAAACAAGGGGCAACTTTCCGTTGCCATTCAATGCACTGCGGTGTCGATTAAATAAGGGGCAACTTTCCGTTGCCATGTAGCTCTCTTCAGACAAGGGGCAATTTTCCATTGTTTTGGATCCGAGGTTGTACGTCTCAAGAGTAGGTTCTGTGCTGATTAAACATTGGCCGTTTGCAAAATAGTTTTTGAAAATTTTTACTGAGGTTGACTAATTTCTCGAAAACTATTTCATTTTCCAAAACTGGACCGTTTCTTGGACCCGAAAAAGGAAAATTTTCAGTGCTCATAGCCTGACTTGCATGACTTTAAATCAGAAAATCGAACAATCATGTTAATCTAACTCTTATGTTGGTCAAAATTGTTTTAGTAGAAAGCAAAATAAAAAATGGTCAAAATGATGAACTAGGGGCACAGTTGAGTCAAGCTTCCTGTCTTTTCCTCATTGTCAACATACTTCCCAGAAAGGGCACCATACTTGCCAAGAAGGGCACTCTACCTGCCAGAAGAGGGCACAACTGAAGTCAACACCAAAGGGCAGAAAGCTCTCTCACCCTCCGAGCAGCGAGGTATCAAGCCAAGTGCGAAGCACAAACTGGAATGGATCAGGATGTTCCACTTCCTCATCTGGACAGATCTAACCACGTCCAAACTCCCTAGCAGAGCATCGTCAACCAATGTCAAATACAGATTTGCTACACACCTAGTTGTAGCGCAACCCCTCTGTGGGAAAATCCACTGTTGTACGCAGAAGAAAAGAATCTAGCTGAATGCTAGGGACAAGAGCCCACAACTTCTTGTTTATCCACCAACCACCCAGGGGAGGAGGGATAAAAATGAGAGATTGAAGAAGAGAGATGTGCGATGAGAGAAAAAGTGAGAAAAGGGCTTTTTCAGAAAACAAGAGATGGAGTGCCAGAGTGATGTGAGAATCACAAATGAGAAAGGGTGGGAAAATACCCAGAGAAACTGGCTCCTTGTGAACTAAGAAGTCTCTTGTCTTTGCAACACGTCTGTGCATCGCGTCAGTCGTTTTGTTTGTCTCAATTCTTGTTTTGAGTCGTTTCAAGTGTCTGTGTTTGTGTTTAGGTTGTTACCTTTGTTTTTCGTTATTGAGTCTTTTTCGCTGTGTTCAGTTGTAGGCTCAATACCCGGTCGAAAGCTCATTTTCTCAAATTTCAAAAATGATTTGTTGTGTGCTCAGAGTGCTGTGCCATTCTCCACATTTGTGCAAAAAAAGGAGTTTGTTCTTTCAAAAAACTGCAGGGTTCAATCCAGGTCATGTGAGAACAGTAAAATCAGGATCTATCTGAAGCTATATAGGTTCCAGACTACAAAGCAAAAGAAAAGAAGGAAAATCGAAGCATCTGAGTGTGTTTCACCTCCAGCAAATTCCGTGGGATGTACCCCGTCAAGCCTTGTCAATGCTCCGAAGTATGGGTGTGCCTCTACCTCAAGCTCAAAATGTTTCTGCGGAAGTATCAACTGATGTCTCCGACGCGTAGCTCATCGTCGGTTCGCATGCACGAGTTGTATCCTTTTGAAATCTATTGTGACCCCTCCGAGAGGTAAATCGGTGGTTGCGTTTAAATTGGTCTCGTTAAGGCGTGTATTTCCTTATTCGACATTTTATTTCAAACACACTGTTGAGATTGCATCAAATATGCATTGATTATTGTGCACAGAATGTGTATGCACACTCGTCCCACTTGCATTATGCTGCATGTTCCAATTGCATTGTTATGCACCCACTTCATTTGCATTGTGATGCACATCTCAGTTGCATTGTTATGCACTCATTTCACTTGCGTTGTCACACATATTTCGCCCACATTGTTGTGCGCCTTTTCACTTACGTTGTTTCTCTTTCCTCTCTCGCGTGTACTACGCTGAGAGGCTTTTTCTTTCCTCTCTCGCTGTTTACTATGCTGAGAGGTTTCTTTTTGCTTTCTTCTTTTCTCTCTCGCGTGTACTACGCTGAGAGGTTTCTTTTGCTTTCCTCTTTCTCTCTCGCGTGTACTACGCTGAGAGGTTTCTTTTCGCTTTTTCCCATCCTCTCTCGCGTGTACTACGCAGAGAGGTTTCTTTTGCTTTCCTCTTCCTCTCTCGCGTGTGCTACGCTGAGAGTTTCTTTTCGCTTTTCTCCCGTTCCTCTCTCGCGTGTACTACGCTGAGAGGCTTTTCTCTTTCCTCTCTCGCGTGTACTACGCTGAGAGGTTTTTTGTTGCTTTCTTCTTTTCTCTCTCGCGTGTACTACGCTGAGAGGTTTCTTTTTGCTTTCCTCTTTCTCTCTCGCGTGTACTACGCTGAGAGGTTTCTTTTCGCTTTTTCCCATTCCTCTCTAGCGTGTACTACGCGAGAGGCTTTTCTCTTCCTCTCTCGCGTGTACTACGCTGAGAGGTTTCTTTTTGCTTTCTTCTTTTCTTCTCGTGTACTACTACGCTGAGAGGTTTCTTTTTGCTTTCTCTTTCCTCTCTCGCGTGTACTACGCTGAGAGGTTTCTTTTGTTTTTTCCTCCTCTCGCGTGTTACTACGCAGAGAGGTTTCTTTTGCTTTCCTCTTTCCTCTCTCGCGTGTACTACGTGAGAGGTTTCTTTTTGCTTTCTCTTTCCTCTCTCGCGTGTACTACGCTGAGAGTTCTTTTTGCTTTCTATTTCCCTCTCGCGTGTACTACGCTGATGAGGTTTCTCTTTGTCTATCTTTCTCTTGCGTGTACTACGCTGAGAAGTGTTACTCTTTCCTCTCCTGTGTACGATACGCTGAGAGATGTTGTGCTTGAGACTCCGGGTATTCTCGGTAGTCACTTTTGCCTTCTCCGCGCAAGACGCCGTGAGAATTGCAAAATCTTCTTACATCCTTTCTACATGACATGTAGTTTGGTTCATGTTTACTTGTTTGCATAGCATTCGCTTAAAATGTTGCATTTATTTTGCATAATTGCTTCATCACAGCATCCTTTGCATGATCATAAGTTATGCACTTGCATTGTGCATCACTTCGCATCCTGCCCCGAACTACGCTGGTTGATTCCTTGCAAAGGGATACGTAGGCAGCCTGCGGGCACAACCATTTATCTATCTATATTTTGTTTGTTTGTCCAAGTCTTCGGCCTTATCAAAAATGGGTCGTCTCTAGACTTTGACACTCACTCCCGTCATTGTTATGACTTTCGAGTTCTGTCAAAGAGGGGCAACTGTAGACACCCCATTTTTGACCGCCCTCGAGATTTGGGCGTTACTGATGGTTTGCTCGATGATGAAAGGTGTGCAGGGGAAAGGTTCAATTTCTTCAGCAAGGAGAGAGAGAAATCTCAACTTCACACCTCATTTTGGACCAAAATTATTTTGGATGGTTTTTATACCTTAAAACCCTCTCTTTCAAAACATTTTTGAAATAAAATTCCCACGATGTTCCGACGCTCGCATTTCGGTAAATGTTGCGCTTTTCGGTAAACCGAGCAAGGGCAAAGTGGAGATGAATGAAAGAGAGATGAAATCTTTGGAAAATCTTTCAAAACACCTTGCTAAGGGGTTTGGAGTTGAAGAAAAAGGAAAAGAGGGGAGAAACCAAGTTGGAGAAGGAGTTCGGCAAGGATCCGAGTAGAAGGGAGTCGAGCAGTCCTCGCTAAATCAAGCTTATCTATCTGCGTACTTGGATTTTAGCTATGAGGCCACCATCGTTGGAAAGAAGATTTCCGGGGCTCCATTTTGCACTTAAGAATCTCTTAAAGCCAAGTCCGGATGGGGGAGATATGGTTGGTTGAAGTAGAGGATCAGCCCGGTTGGATCGAATCTGCACGGCTTCACCAAAAAGGGCATAACTTTTTCCACAGGAGGAATTTTAATGCAAGGTTTACGCCATTGGAAAGCTAACTTCCGGGGCTTCAATCTGGACATCCACCGGTACTTTTTGACCTTACCGGTTACCTACCGACCATCCATTTATCCGACCGGCACAAAAGATTGCCGGCCGGCCAAAAGTGCCCAGAACTCAGATTTTTGACAGATATTTATCATCCAGCTGCTATACACTGTATCAGATATTTTCAATTGGGATATTTCGACCAAAAGCTCTTATTTTGATATATATAGAGCCTTATATCTCATATTGGAGGAGAGAGAACAAAAAAGCAAGTTTTGGGAGCTTCTCACTCTAAAAGATCCCTCTCTCTCTACACTTCCAAGTTCCAAACCTCTCAAATCCTTGGCCATTTCTTCATCACTACCAAGCACCACCATCACCACTCCATTTCCAGCAGCAAGGAGAGGTTTTTCAGAGGCTTAGAAGCAACATTCCTTGGTCCAAGAGGTAGCAAAGAAGTGATCTTCAAGGGTAAGACCATTTTCCCTCTTTTGTAGCACTTTTTTGCACCATTCCTTAGGCCTATTTTATTGCTGTTTTGGTTTGAGCCATTCTTCATGTTTGTTTAAGGGCTCAACCCTGTTTGAGCCCCCCATTTGGTACTTGCTTCAATACCCTCTTAAATACCATAATCTTGCATGATTTTTTTATCCTATGTGTGATCTGTTTTTAAGTATGATATAAACTGTGAGTTGGCTTATTTTGAGCCCCTCTACAACATTGTAGAAGGGCTCAACACTGTTGGGGGCCTCCATGTAGCACTTACCATTATACCCCTCTTTGGCCCCCACTTTTGCATGCTTTGTTGGCCTGCCTTGCTTCTGTTTTTAGGCCATCATCAGAACTAAAAGTGGACATATTTTGACCTCCTTGGAATATATTATTAAGGGTCTTTTGCTTTTTGGTGAATTCTTTGTATACCTCATGTTATAGCCTCTTGTTGGCCTATTTCTTGCATTGCATTTTGAGCATGTTTTCATACTGATTTGAGGATTGTCATCTACTGTAAATGTTCATATTTTTAGTCCCTCTTCAGTGTGGTAGAAGGGTATTTTTCTTTTTGGGCTTTGCATCTACCACTTGCTTCATAGCCTCCCTTGCGGAGCCATTTTTGTATGCCATTTTTGCCCTACTTGTGATTGCTGTTTGGCCTTGATTTGAACTGAGAAAATGTGAGTTTTTGGGTTGCCTTGCTTCTTCTTTTTCATGTCATGTATCAATTATGCATGTATGGTATAGCTGTAGGCCATTTTATGCATTGAAATCCATGTTTCGGGATCATTTCATGCATCGGGTATTATTTCGCCTCATTTCGGGGTTGTTTTGCCCCTCATGGCCACTGATTTTGGTATGCTTGCGAGCTATCCATGTTAGTTTAAGTCCATCATCGCATGTTGTCGCATGCCATGTTTGTTTACATGTTTAGGTTGCGTGCCTAGTGTACATTGCTCATTTGAATGTTCATGTTGCATACTTAGCCTCCATGCCTAGGTTGCATCTCATTGAGCATGCATCTCTTGCCTCTTGATCAATCATGATAGGGGTTGGGGCCTTTGGATGTGTTTTGTGCTTGCATTTCATTTGATATCGAAGTTGCGCACTTGGCTTTCGGGTCATCATGCATTGAAATGCGTGATTGATGGCCCGAGGGTCGAGGGCCACACTCCCTTGAGTCCATTACATGATAGGGGGTGTGTCCGTGCATATATTTTCCTGAAAATTCCATGCCATACACTGCTTGCCCTCTGCTGCTGTCAATTGCAGGTTCTGCAGCAAGTTTTGGCCGGTCGGCTAAATACAGTGCCGACCGGCCAGGAATTTGTAGCCGATAGATCAAAATGCAACCGGTGATCATCCCCTTCAGCCGGTGGTGTCCCACAGAACTCAGAGAAGCAATCCTGGGACTTTGGCAATTTTCAGAGGAGCAGGGCAGTGTAAACAGAGGCAATAGTGCAATGGCAGCGAGTTTCCGGGCGAAGCCAATCCAAGCATGCGTGCATCCCTCTTCCCAAGGCCATTTTACTGCTTTAAATAGCTTAATTAATTTGTTAATTAGTTAAGGGTTTATAATATTTAATTAGCTAGGATAGTTAATTATTTATTCGGTCTGTATATTTATTTGGTCCCTCCGAGTGAGGGCGTATTTGTAATAAGCGTGTGTGAGTGGTGTGTATGTCTTCCAACCCCCACTTCTTTCTTCCCTTTTACTTACCTGCTTATGATGGTAGATTAGGGCACGTTTATTTTAGCATACCTTATGCAATGCATGCGTGCATCCATGTATTCGTTGACATGCACCGGGCTCGGTACATCATACAAACCGCATTGTATCTTCAAATCTAACTTGAATACGTGCACCGAATGATTGCATTTCACATGCCATTTTAGGGTTAGCCGAGCCTTTCCTAATCACATTCCGCATGTGATGCATTAGTCACTCTAACATGAACTAGGGCATGCGTTTTTGCTAACTAGTTTTTGTTTTGGCACGGAGTACGATGTAAGTATTTATGCTTTAGCATATCGCATGCGTGTGAATGTTAACATGACAGCATGATTACCATGTGGCTAAATGCTTATATGAGATAAACTGTTTGAATGCCTGTGGGTGGAGGTTGGATTGCTTGAGTTGGAAAGACTCATTGAAATCCGTGTTTTAGCCTACTTGCGAGTAGCAAATTTCAAAACGTTTCAAAACGAACGGATATGCAATGCTTACTTCCAAATTAGGCAATCTAGTCTATACTTGTTTGCTGCGCGCATAACATAGTAATTCTAGGCTAATAATTGGTATAAGAACACATAACGTTTTCAAAATCGGATATCATGGTTAGTAGAGGCCGGTCTTCGGACCGGGCGGAAGGGGGTGCTCATAGCTGACCTTCCCCGATCGTACCCAAGCTCCCGAGCCGAGACATTTGGTGATGACGGACACGTGGCCTTCGGCACCGAGTCAGGGTTTCCTAAATTTCCCATTTTAAAAAAAATATTTAGGTGGCGACTCTGTATTTGGCAAAGCAGTTCATGTTTGGCACTACTTTTCAAAAATCTGTTTTTCTTCAAAATGATTTGCCAGAGTTGGACTCTTTGGTTCAGATTAAGAACCGCAACAAAGCAAAACAGGGGAGTCCGAACTGTGGAGCGAGGCCCAAGGGCGCGTCTACATATGTATTTATAGTTTGATATATTAGTCTCATATCATATCTCTAATTAAAGTTTATTTATTACACATGTGCTAACCTATGTATTTAGAAATGAATTCAGGGAGCATGACTTGAGGGGGAGCTTTTCTTATTCCCAAATCAAATCAAAACATCATTGTGTGCCATCATCAAAAAGGGGGAGATTGTTAGACTTATTTATTTTGATGATTTATTTAATTATGTTTTAATTTATTTGAAAGAGAAAAATAGAATCCAAAATTTATTTTCATGATTTATTTAATTATGTTTTAAATCCAAAATTTATTTTGATGATTTATTTAATTATGTTTTAATTTATTTGAAAGAGAAAAATAGAATCAAAATTTATTTTGTCCCATTATTTCTCACCTAAACCTTTATCCTAAATGTTGTTAAAATGTATTTAATATTTGATTAAATCAGGAGTTCAAATAGTCCAAAACAAAAGGTTCAAACAACCCACTACACCAGCAGGCCAAAAAGTTCAAACAGCTCAGCACAGCAGCAGGCCAAAAGGTTCAAGTGGAAGATATTCAAATTTGTAATGATGGAAAGGAAGATATTTAAATTAGTAATGATGGAATACAACAGGTATAAACGGCTATAAATTCAAATGAATACAACGGTTATAAACGGCTATAAGTTTCATTATATATACCAAAGCCTCTAATGTAAACAAGTGACAAAAAAAAAATCAAGAAATATTCTTTGATCTATAATCACTCACATCTATTCTCTGAAAAATTCTCTGAGAAGTGTCCTTCAATTTTTGTTTACATCCTCTCTCAGAAATTATACACTGAGCCTTATAGCATTAAGCTCATCTTTTCTGTGTAAGATTTACAGAAAAATCAAAGTCTCATTTATATATCTATCTTTGAGAGATAATTCTTGTAGCTTTTTGTGAAATCAAAAATATCTTCTTTTCAATCTTGTAAGAGTATAGTACACTCAGTGCTCTTGACTTAGAAATTCTATGTAAAATCCGTGGAGAATTGCTCCATTTGTAAAGATGTTGCTAGCACCCCCGTGAAGCTAGAGTATAGTGGAAAATCTCAAGTGAAGCCTAAGGAGTGGACGTAGGCTGAGTTGAAACCGAACCATTATAAATTTGTTTATCTCTCTCTCCCTTATCTCTTTATTTTATTTAAATTACTGTAGCTATATTTCACATTTTCACTATGCTAAAATCATTAACTGACATAGTTGTTAGAACGCTTGTTTTAATTATTATTTTTATTTCATTAACTATATTTATCTATTGTGCTAGTCATAATTTTTATTAGGGAATTATTAATTTTTAATTGTAAAAACATAATTCACCCTCCCTCTTAGGTTGTCTTTTGGGTAACTGTGGGGATATATTTTTTGAGTACCAACACATGGCAAGGTGACGCCGACGTGTCAGCCGAGATGCCACGTGTCCTGATCGTTATGCCGAGGTCATCCCGGTTAGGCCGAGGTTATCTCCGAAGATATCGGAATCCCAGATAAGTGGATAAGGGACAAGAGTCCTAGAATGAAGAGGGAACTCAACCTGGATATGGGACAAGAGTCCTAGATTGGGAGAAGACTTCAGTTTGGGTAAAGATAAAACTCTTAGAGAGTTTATCCTAATCCCACTGGGAGTCCCAGATTAGCAATAATCCTGAGTCCATTGGAGTTAGGCTCCCATTGGGACTAGGATTGAGTTGGCTATAAATAAAAGGCACCCCCATGGGTCTAAGGTATGCTTTTTATGCTCAAGCTAGTGAGTTTAGCACTATTGATTATCTTTGAGAGATATTGAGTACTGACTTGATCGTCGGAGTACCCCTGGGTGGCGAACCACCACCGGAGTCTTCTCTTTCTATTACAGGTTAGCTAAAAGCCATCTATTCTGCCGGTGCTCTCCAGTTGATTACTAAGCGGGCAGTGTGATAAGAAAATCACTCACACAATTTAGCGCCGTCTGTGGGAAAGAAAGGAGAATAGATGGCCATCACCGTACAAGATCAATGTGTTAGCGAAGATGGAGAGTCTGTCGACATAAACAGAATGAAGACCCTTCCAGAAGGGACGCGAAGACAGGGAGCATGAGCGCTCCCAAGAAGATGACATTCAAGTATAGAAGAGCTTAGCCTAAGTGAGCAGATCCTGGATTTCAGGCCCCGGACCCCAGATCCCAAAAGACAAGATCTCTGCCTAAATAAGCGGGCCCGAGAAGAGAAGAGCTCAACCTGAGTGAGCAGATCCAAGATTCCAGAAGACAAGATCTCGGCACTTAAGTCCGAGAAGAAAAACGGCTCGCCGATGCGAGGCCGAGAATCAAACTCAGGTTGAAACCAAGTAAGATCAACAGAGAAATCAAGGCTAACAACATCGGCTTGAAACCAACTTCGACGAACAAGATCACATGCACAAGCTTAATGTGAACATAAGTCCACATTAGGGGGGCAGAGAGTTATAAAAAACGTTTATCACTTGTTGAAATTTTTGAGATAATTTCTTATCTTCACTTGTTGAAATTTGTAGCAATTTACAAGTTGAAGTTAAGCCGAGATGGTTCTTTATCTTCACTTGTTGAAATTTGTAGCAATTTACAAGTTGAAGTTAAGCCGAGATGGCTCCTTATCTTCACTTGTTGAAATTTGTAGCAATTTACAAGTTGAAGTTAAGCGAAGATGGCTCCTTATCTTCACTTGTTGAAATTTGTAGCAATTTACAAGTTGAAGTTAAGCGGAGATGGTTCCTTATCTTCACTTGTTGAAATTTGTAGCAATTTACAAGTTGAAGTTAAGCCGAGATGGTTCCTTATCTTCACTTGTTGAAATTTGTAGCAATTTACAAGTTGAAGTTAAGCGGAGATGGTTCCTTATCTTCACTTGTTGAAATTTGTAGCAATTTACAAGTTGAAGTTAAGCTGAGATTATTCCTTATCTTCACTTGTTGAAATTTGTAGCAATTTACAAGTTAAAGTTAAGCCGAGATTACTGTTTCTCTTCGCTTGTTGAAATTTGTAGCAATTTACAAGATGACGTTAAGCCGACATATGATCATCTATTGAAATTTGCAGCAATTTACAGGTTGAAGTAAAAGCTAAGTATATTGTTTAAACACTTGTTGAAATTTGTAGCAATTTACAAGTAGATCATTGTTTAGCACTTGTTATAACTTGAGAAAAGTTTACAATATATGTTAATCCTTGTTGAAATTTGTAACAATTTACAAGTTGTTAGACCGAGATTATTGTTTAAACACTTGTTGAAATTTGTAGCAATTTACAAGTAGGTTAGACCGAGATCACTGTTTAAACACTTGTTGAAACTTGAGAAAAGTTTGCAAAGTTAACATTGAATAGTATATGTTTTACACTTGTTGAAATTCATGAAAAGTTTGCAGGTCAGTATCTTGCCGAAGTAAAGCTTGTAGTTATTATACCAGAGATATTTTACCCGAAGAAATTACACAATCAAGGTGTACTTTGAAGACATGCAAATTATTCTAAATATAGAATCATACAAGAGCAGAAAAAAGAAGACATACATTCAAAGAAGAAATCAGATAAATGCATTTAAAGAAGAAAGAAGGCACTTCGGCCTGAATATTGAAAAATAAATTATTCAGACTACAAAAATGGCACGTCGACTGGATTAGAAGCATACAAAGAAAGGACAAAGTACAAGGTACAAGGTACAAGGAGTAAAAAAAGGAAACAAAACTACTCGGCATCAATGGCAGGATATAGAAGATAGTTGGGAAGACTTCTCAGTAGCCTTCTCGGCCTCGAGCTCAACATCGATCTCCCGAAAAGTTTGATCAAGGCTTTTCTCGGCGATTGGCACCTCGGAGTTTGAAGGCAATGATTGAAAGCAAGAATTTGGAAAAAGACACAGAAAACAGAAACAAGAATGCAATTCGATGAAGCTATCAGGAAATCAAGACAAAAAGATTGCACAGGTGTGTCAAGCCAAGAACAGTGGCAGAAATCAACAGATGTGTGAACAGTGTGTATTCAAGAAAATGATTTGGAAACAACGGGTAAAACAGCAATGGTGATTAACAATGAAGCAAAGCTTCTTGGAAAGCAACAAGAAATAAAACCAGGAGGAACAGTGGCTTACCAGAAAGAGGGAAGCCGGAAAGAGAATTGCCGAAGTCTGACGACGGATGCGAAAATGACAGAATGACGTAAGCTTCACCAGAGGAGAGGAGCGAAGACAGTTGCAGAGCTTGAAAAGTTAGAACAATGACGGATTTAAGCAAAAGAGCTAGAAAGAGAAAAAGCCAGAGGATTGAATGAAAAAAGAGAAAAATCAGAGTCAAGAAGACGACAAAGTTCAAGAATAAAGCCAAGTGCACAAGCACTAAGTAAGTATGTGAAGAACAAGAAAGTAACGACCCAGACACGATACTAGCAACAGAAAGCGGATATGGCAAGAACAGTGCCAGGCATTCATACAATTCAAAACTTGAAAACAGACGAAAATAGAAGACAACAGAGGGCAAGTAAATGGATTCAGAAGAGTTATGAAAGATTGAGCTTAATAAAAGAGTTTATGAGCCTACCAAGAGAAATAAACGCCGATATGAAGATCGCCGGAGTCAAATAGATGACTGGAAGTCGGGAACCCACCGAAGAATGTGAGTGGAGAAGTTGCAAAGCTCTTGGAGTTTACGAATTAATGGAACAAGAACCTCGGCTAGGAGGTGTGATCTCGAGCAGCTTGGAAAGCATGAAGCTTGATACTTGACAGAAGTGGACAGTAAAGTCCAGGGAACTTTGAGGTCGGCGAGTTTGATCTTAGACAGAGGGGCACAAATGAACGAATAGTGTAGGTTCCATCACCTCAGAATGCCGAAGTAATAGAACCTAGGGGGCAGTTGTGGGGATATATTTTTTGAGTACCAACACGTGGCAAGGTGACGGCGACGTGTCAGCCGAGATGCCACGTGTCCTGATCGTTATGCCGAGGTCATCCCGGTTAGGCCGAGGTTATCTCCGAAGATATCGGAATCCCAGATAAGTGGATAAGGGACAAGAGTCCTAGAATGAAGAGGGAACTCAACCTGGATATGGGACAAGAGTCCTAGATTGGGAGAAGACTTCAGTTTGGGTAAAGATAAAACTCTTAGAGAGTTTATCCTAATCCCACTGGGAATCCCAGATTAGCAGTAATCCTGAGTCCATTGGAGTTAGGCTCCCATTGGGACTAGGATTGAGTTGGCTATAAATAAGAGGCACCCCCATGGGTCTAAGGTATGCTTTTTATGCTCAAGCTAGTGAGTTTAGCACTATTGATTATCTTTTAGAGATATTGAGTACTGACTTGATCGTCGGAGTACCCCCGGGTGGCGAACCACCACCGGAGTCTTCTCTTTCTGTTGCAGGTTAGCTAAAAGCCATCTATTCTGCCGGTGCTCTCCAGTTGATTACTAAGCGGGCAGTGTGATCAGAAAATCACTCACACAGTAACATATATATTATTTTTTGGACCAAAAAAAATGATGATCTGAAGTGTCATCACGACATCTGTGAGCCCAAACCTCGGAGTAGCCGGTTGCCAACCTGATTTAATTCAACCCATAGAAAGGGACCCACCACCGAAGCACTAGCGGAGCTCAACCATACGTCATAGACGAGCTTAAGTTTCGATCGGAGTACAGAGCGAGGTCACCAAAGTGAGCCACTGAAAGGACCAGCATTTCACTTCCTCTAGAAGTCGAACCTGAGTCACGTCTATGGAGAAAGATACTTTCTCCACTAGCCACCACCCCAGTGGTAACTCAATACTTTTTATTCATCTTTAAATTTTTACTTGTGTAATAAAATAATTAACAAATATATATATATATATATATATATCATTGATAAGTGGATAACACAATAATCATAAAAGATGGATGGTATAGTATTACCTGAAATTATATTTAGATGGTTAATTTATTGAATCATTGCAAATTTAATAATTTGACTAGTGGGAGACAAAGTATCTTAGGAAAGGATTTGGATTCTCTCCAATTTGTGATCGGATTGGAAGATTATGTTAGATCAGTAAGGACCCACCACGGGTTCTATTTCGATAATCTGAATCCTTCAATGTGTAGAACTCGTCGAGTACTATATGCCTGTAAAAAAATCATGATGATCGGATATCGATAACTACATGATCAAATCAGTTTTGTATATAAGAAAAAATGAACAGTGAAAAAATAAACGATTGACAGAAATCTGAACCGATGAAATAGCTATCGATATCCGATCAATGTGATTTTGTACAGGCATATAGTACTCGATGAATTTTACATATTAAATGGTTCGGATTATCGAAACAAGACTCGTAGTGAGTCCCATGGGCCCAACACCGAAAGAAGCCAATCCCCTTAGGTAAATCTTATTTAATATATTTTAATCAATATTTTATTTTAATTAGTCTCTCATTTTTATTCCCTTTCAAATGCTCATAGGATTAATCATACTGGGCAAGAAATAGGATTACAGGTAAAAATATTTCCTACATTGTTTCCTTGACAATTCTTGAAAATTTGATGTCTTGTTGACCCTTTTGAGAAAGGGTAAATCACATTTTGCTCCCTTAAAGTTTCATCTATTTCTCACTTTGGCCCTGTAAATTTAATTGTTCTCACTTTGACCCTTCATGTTTGCAATCCTTCCCACTTTGCCTCTTTAAGCTTAATTTTTCCCACTTTAGTCCTTCATGTTTGCAATCCATCATAGCCCTTCACATTTGCAGTCATTCCCACTTTATTTCTAGACTAACTTCCATCCAAAATACTAACAGAATCTGCCACATCATTAAAATATCAACTCCATATGTGATATAAAAAATTCACCAAAGATGCAAAAAATAAAAAATAGAAAACAAAAAAAATTGGAATTTTTTTTGTTTTGAGTTGAACTTGTTTTTTCAAATTTATTCATAAACATTATTACATTATAGATGCATCTAGATTACATGCAACTAAAAAAATAAAAACAATTTTAACTAAAAAAAAAAAAAAAATTACTAAAGACAAAAAAAATGAAAATATACTGACTCAAACACTTAGGTGCTGTTTGGTAACACTTACGTTTTTAGTTTTCTGTTTATATTTACAAAATTTAAAAAACTCAAATAAAAACTTGTTTGGTAAATTTTTGATTTATAAATCAGTGGTCTCAGTTTATAAATTTGGCCAAAAAATGTAAACTCAAAAAATGTGTTTCCATTTTGAGTTTTGAGTTTTTTTTTTTTTTACCACCCAACACTAGCCACCACCCGCTACCATTTTCCACCACCGTCTTCCGCCACCACCACCCACCACCCGCCACCACCACCCACCTGCCACCCACTCGCCACTACCACCCACCCCTTGCACCACCACTACCACCACACCACCACCCACCACCCACCTGTCATCCACTCGCCACCACCCACCACCCATCACTACATCCACCGCCGCCACCTACCCGCCACCACCACCACTCACCACCCACCTGCCATCACCATCCACCACACGCCACCACCAGCCACCACCACCACCAGCCACCCCAACCACCCACCCCGCCATCCAACTGCCACCGCCACCCACCATTCACTACCACCACCACTACCCACCACCCACCCGCCACCCCTGCCACCACCACCCACTCGCTACCACCCACCACCCCCACCGTCACCCACCCATCCGCCACCACCCATCACCAGCACCCGCTACCCATCACCCACCGTCACCACTTTCCACCACCGTCTTCCGCCGCCACTTGCCACCACTTGCAATTTCTCACTCTTTTTTATATTTTAATATTTTTTAAACATTTTGTCAATTACTAAACGCGTTTGTAGTTTATGTTTTTCTAAAAATAAACAAAAAATAAACAAAAACCAGTTTATAAAATTTTTGTAAATATAAACTGAAAACGTAAATGTTACCAAACAGACCCTTATATTGTCAATTCTGAAATGAAAAATTTACTATCGTTTTTTTTTTTTTTTTTGTCTTTAGAAAACTTTTTTTTTTCTTTTTATAGTTAAATTTGTTTTTATTTTTTAGTTGTATCTAATCTAGATGCATCTATAATATAATAATGTTTATGAATAAATTTGAAAAAAAAAAAGTTTACTAAAGGCTAAAAAAAAAAAATTCAATTTTTTTGTTTTTTATTTTTTATTTTTTTGCATTTTTAGTGAATTTTTTGCATCACATATGGAGCTAATATGTTAGTGATGTGACAAATTTTGTTACTTTTTTGGATGGAAGTTAGTTTAAGAGTAAAGTGAGAATGATTGCAAACATAAAGGGCTAAAGTCGGAAGGATTATAAACATGAACGACCGAAGTGAGAAAAATGAAACTTAGAGAGTCAAAATGGAAAAGATTGCAAACATGAAGGATCAAAGTGAGAAGGATTGTAAACATGAAGGGCCAAAGTGAAAAAAATCAAACTTAAAGGACCAAAATGAGAAATAAGTGAAACTTTGGAGGGGCAAAGTGTAATTTACCCTTTAAAAAATTAGGAGTGAACATATATCAATTAGGTTTTGACAACTCATGCTTAGCATATGGCTTTGCTCTTGAATAACAAGTGTCTCTAGACATTAAAGTGAAAGTAAAATTAATTGAATAAATTTTTTTATTAAAAATAAAAGCCCCAATTTTCTGATTTTGAAAATAAAATTGGATTTTGATTTTAGTGGGCTTTCTAAAATTTTGATTCATTTAAAAGAAATTAGGACTTGTAATAATAATAATAATAATAATAATAATAATAATAATAATAATAACATTTTAAAAACTAACTTTAACAACAACAAAAAAAACAGTCAGGGTTATGTTTGGATGACAAACTGGCTGAGTTATTTGACCAGTAATATTGTGATAATTAAATTTTATATTAAATTTACTTGTTAAATGGTAGGTCATAATTGCATTAGTGGAATAATTTAACTTTATATATAAAAAAAAATGTTAAGAAAAATGTTGAGAATATTAATAAAATTTAGCAAATCACTCGCATAGGTGTGGGCCCTTCCGAGCATTCCATACATCACCATCAAACTGACATTCTTACACCTTGCGTGGCATCTATCAATACCATATATGGGTTACACTCATATGAGTGATTTAGTAGATTTCTTGATAAAAAATTTAATATCTCTAACATTGTTGAAATGCTAAAGGTCACAAATATTTTATCAAAATTTTTATCAAATCATTTGCATGGGTATGAGTCCCACACCCAAGTGGCCTCACACTCATGTGAGTTTTTTTGTAAAAAAAAATTGATAAAGCAATTGAGATCCTAAAAGCATTTACATTAGCCAAAACAAATTTTGAACTAAATTATAACTAAATAATTACTTTTCTATTTTAGCTATATTCTAAAATTAAATTTTATAAAATATTCATTTTGTATTTTTAAAAAACATCCAAAATAGTATAGGAGAAGTTAATTTTGTGTTGTTATATATATGCAATTTCATATTAAAAAAATAAAAATAAAAAAAAATTGTGCCCAGTAGCTGTTGTCTAGCTGGACATCCAAAGTGTATAGGATATATCTATGTAGTTTCATATTCCTTTAAAATATATATATATATATATATATATATATATATGCAGCAGCTGGTCATCCGACAAGATGTCAGGTTACTCTTAAAAATAAATGATAAAATATTGTATAACCTGTTAACAAGGTACATGCAACGATGTACTGTAACAAAATTAATCAAAAGCTAGTTTAGAAATAACTTGTTAAAGCTGATTAAGCAATAATTTTATAATTTGTTAGCTATATTTAACTAAAATTTAAACTAGTGGAATAATTTCACTTTTCAACAAAATTACTAAGAAATTTATAAAATCACTCACATAGCTATGAGACATTCTCAATCAATGCCTCGGCATTCCATACGTCACCATTGAACTGGCATTCTTGCGCCTTGCGTGGCGTCTCCCAATCTCACATGTAGGCCCCATACTCATATAAGTGATTTGATAAATTTTTTGATAAAAAATTTAATATCTTTAACATTGTTAAAATGTTAAGGGCTCAAATATTTTATCAAAAATTTTATCAAATTACTCACATGATCCCACACCCAAGTGAACCCTACACTCATATAAGGGTGTGTTTATTTTGAAGGATTAGCGGATGGGATTGGACTATTAGTCCCATCGGACTAATAGTCCATTGTTTGTCTGAAAAATTTTGCTCCGGACTATTAGTCCCACAAATATGGGACTATCCTATCCCATGGGGGAGATGGGATAGAAACCATAAGATTGGTATCCCATGGGATTATTTTGTGAAATGTCCATTTTACCTCCATGTTATTACTTAATAAATAATTAGAAAATGGTGAAATAGTCTTTTGAACATTTATAAATTATTTTTTTAGTGTTGTTAATTTAAAATTATATATTAAATAAAAAATTTCAATTATAAATTATAAATTAAATTTAATTAAAAATAATAAATTAAAAATTATGACCTTATAAATTAAATTTTTTTAGTGTTGTTAAAAAATTAAATTTACATATAATAAAATTATTTTTTTAGTGTTGTTAATTTAAAATTATATATCAAATAAAAAATATAAATTATAAATTAAATTTATTTAAAAAATAATAAATTATAAATTATGGCCTTATAAATTAAATTTTTTAGTGTTGTTGAAAATTTAATTTATATATTAAATAAAATTATAAATTATTGTCGTTAATTTAAAATTATATATTAAATAAAAAATAAAAAATAAAAATATAAATTATAAATTTAATTTAATTGAAAATAATAAATAAAAATTATGGCCTTATAAATTAAATTTTTTTAGGGTTGTTAAATTATAAATTATAGATTACAAATTTAAAATTATATATTAAATAAAAATTATAAATTCGAAGGGTAAAATAGTCTTTTGAACATTTATCCTTATCCAGTCCATCTAACCAAATATTGGATTCACTAAAAATAGTCCAATCCAGACATATAATCCCATGACTAAATAAACATAGGATACAAATCCAGTCCAACCAAATAGTCCAGGGACAATGTATCCCGGGACTAATAGTCCGATGGATTACAATCCCCTCTTATTCAGTCCGTCCAAACAAACACACCCTAAGTATTTTATAAAAATTTTGATAAAACATTTGATATCCTAACATTACTCTTTTTTATATTGTCTTAATAAGGTATAACTTATTAAACTACTTATAATTTTGTTTTTTTGAAATTTGTGTCAAAGTGTTGTATATAAGTTATAACTTTTGTTTGTTTATGAAGCTGTTGGCTTTTTGACTTTCGAAGGTTACTTTTGTAATTATGAGCGTGCCAGTAAGGATCAATCACTCCTTATAAAAATTAATTGCCAACCAATTATCAGAAGATTGTGTTTTAGTTCTTTCAGCCTCAATGAAAGGACTTTTACTGGTGGCTTGATTAGGAGAATAAGCAAAATAACAATTAAATGAAGAACAATTGAAGCATTTCATTAAAATGAAAAACTTACAATGATCCAAACTCAGCCTCGTAGAGGTTTATAGCAACAATCTACTTGAAACTACTCCTATGAACGAAGTGCAGTGCAGAATTTTAAAGTACAAAATGTAAAGAACAGGAAATGTAAAACTAGAAAGGAAATAAAGTAGAATAAGACTGGTTTTTTGGATCTGAGTTTGGGACTTTTTTCTGGGGCCTTCTCTGCTATTTATACTTCTCAAGGATGACCATCGAACTGCATTTCCAACCGTTGAACTGCTCCTCCATGATCGCTGATTGTTGCTTTATAATTAGCTCCACTATGCCATCACTTACAGTAGACTTCCCTCCTAATTTTGAATTTGAATGTGAGTAACCGTTGAAGCCACATCACTTTGCATCTCTTTACTGATCCAATGCTACTCAGATCTCGTAATAACCAATACTAACTGTCACGTGTACGATCATGATCGAAGACTTGAATAGTCTTCCTGTATTACCCTTATTCTGTCACGCGTCGAATTGTAATTAGCTTATACAAAATATGTAGCTAACATTACCCCCCGCACTAATATACCCAATACTTTGTGATATTAGTGGATCAAGGTCTTTTATCCACGTCTTAGAACGTGCATGGGCTTTGCATTCTTCCAGAAATGCAACCGTCATTCATCATTGCATTAAACTCTCTTTCAATCTTTTGAATACCCCCACACCTTAGTATTCGAACAGACTGATACATTTTTTGGCTAAATCAATTTTCTCTTCTATTGATCGAGCACACGAAGAGTCATCTGATGATGTTGTTCCTCATCGAAAGAACCTCTATGTATTAATTAGCCACATTTACCCACCTTTCTATATTCAAGTCATGGAAGCCTTTGCAAATTATCAACCCTTGGACTACGAACACATTGCCCTTAATCCTTTGATTTAGAAAGTTACAAATCTAGACATGGGAAGTTCTTCTTCTGATTCACCCTTGGACTACGAACAAACTGCCCTCAATCCTTTGATTCAGAAAGTTGCAAATATGGACATGGGAAGTTCTTCTTCACAACCCTCTGCATGGGATAAGGCTGTGGCTTCTTCTTCCTCTGGGGCTTCTGACTGGGCAAGCTGGTCGGAACCTGAGGCCTGTGATTTAAGGGAGCGAATTAACCATCACTTTGTCGAGTTCACTGACCCTTTAGAGTTTCCTTCCTATGCGCGAAGCTCGGTGGTCTATCCTTACGTACCCATCGACCGCCAACGCAGTTTAGAGGACAATCTGCTTGTAGTATTGTACACATCCTCCATGCCTACAAAGATAGTGCACGTTACCCGACGCCCAAAAGAGGCACAAGTGCACGTTACTCTTCTGACTGGCACGATTATATTAATGCCCTTGTTCCTTCTGCCCTTGTTTCTTCTCCCAAAATGAAAGCTTCCATACCTCCTCATTCGCCAAATCCTTGCTGGACAGAGAGACTGAGGCTTGCCCTTTCTGTGGATAAAGTCTTTCCTCCTTACAAGCCTCCACCTTCCCCTACTCCAACTGAGCGGAAGCAAGCCCAACTTCTACTTGCAGCCTTTTCTTACTTGCCTTTCAATGTTCTTGAGGACGATATTCCTCTCAAGAACCTTCGATGGGCTTGTGACATTCTGACTCAGGGTCACGTCCTCAACCCCCTCCCAAGCAGAGCTTCACATTTTTTGGACCAACTCCCATTACTTCTTCACTGGCATCGGACTTCTGTGGCCACACTCAATCTTTGGACCAACTCTCATCCTTCGAGTTCATGCCTAGTACGAAGCAGAGAACCTCATTGAAGAATTCGATAACTTCAAGAATAAAGACTCTGCGTACTGGGATGACTTGGATATGGACGAGTTGAACAAGGATTGAGAGAAATAGCGTTCGAAAATAAAGGCTGAAGAGCTCTTTTATGAAGTGAGAGCACATCAATTCAGCAGCCAATCCTAGAAGAAATAGAGGATAGAATAAAGAAAGAACAGAAATTCATTGATCATAGTTGACCAAATTTCATGATCTTGTTATTTATTCTATTCCTTACTTTTATGAACTTGAATTTGTACCCAAAGAGGGCCATTCGATGTAATTGCTTTTGCTTTAATACAACTAAGACTTTCTCTTTGTTTGGCATTGTTTGATCTTGTCCCCGTTTGTCTTTAAAAGCAAATTTAGGGCTTCGAACTGAACAATCTTATCCTTCGAATCTGGACTCAATCGTTTTAAATGAAACACTAAAAAAAACCAATGAACTTTTCCAATTTATGGAATAAAGTTGACAGTTTTTGCTGATTTTCATTTAGAATCAGTGCTTCGAATTTAACAATCTTACCCTTAAAGCTTGTTTTAATCATAACCAAACATATGGTCATGGTTAGTATGATCAATCAGTTTTAAATTGACCATTTTTGCTTCGAACAACAGTCCATACTTTCAAAATATGGAAACCCCTTTTGAGGGCTGCACTG
>JAPPVO010000512.1:0-31802 GCA_030407325.1 Camellia japonica | reverse complement strand
TCTCTCTCAATACCGTATTTTTCCTGCTATAGTCCAACTGCTGCTAACCACAGTAATTCAGATATAATGCATTCCTAACCTTTATAAATTTCCACCCAAAACCATCCACAAACAAAGTCAAAAAGCAATGGAGCACGATTTCACAGATTCCTCAATGCCAAAAATTCACAACTATGAATAACTCCTTCAACACCTGAGTGACACCATCTCAGATCCGCTAAGACTATTGACAAATGTTAAGATAAGATCAGAATTTTCACTGCAATGGGACATAATTTAAAAAATATGTTGATAGATACAAAGAGATTTTTAAATGATACTGACTTCTCATATTAAGCCACAGTTGAGTCATTTCATCAAATTAGTATACAAAAAAATTCTGAATATATGGGTACTAATCAAGAACTTAACATCTCATGTTATTTCGGGGGGAAAATGGTGTTATATTTTTATACTAATAAATTATCCAATGGTCATCCAAAAGAAAGAAAAAGCAGGTAGCAGTGAGCATAAACATAATGTGCATTTGACGCAAATAAAAGTGGCCCAATGATCTAGATTTGCTTTATGGGGTGCAAAAAAAAAAAAAAAAAAAAAAAAAAAAACAGTATTAACCTGGGGAAGCTTTGTTTCTCCTTAATATTTGATGTGATGTTGTCAGAGGCTGAAGTTCATCATAATGCCACAATAAATCACTGACAAGGACAGAAGGTCTGCAATTCAACAATGAAAAAATAAAGATTAGCAGGGAAAGGGGACAAGAAAATTCTGTTGACACTGCCATCACCAAGTTACCTTAACTAAAATTATATTGACACAACAATATTCAGTCTACAGCCTTTCTAAAATTTAGATTGAAGGCCAGACAGTAACCAAAACAAAGAAAACCTAAAGTTCAAAAGACACATTCGAAAAAGATAACGAATACAGGTCTTACTGAAAATTTTAAAAGCAGAGCTGGTTTAAGTAATAGTAGTAGTGAAATAAGCGTCGGTACGTATCAATCCTAATACAAGTGTGGGGCAATCACCTAACACTTGTCCTGAGATCCCAAATTAAAAAAAAAAAAAATTAAAAACAAACAAAACGCCAATGGAAAAAATCAAATGACCATACAGACCACCAACATCTATATTACATTGACTCTTCTAAATTTGTGTACCCATGTAGTGTCTGACACTCAATACTTGAATCAGGGTATAAGATGGAGCATGCCAGTCCACCTCCTATCAATGATATGCCTTATTTTCCAGCATTTAGCAGGAATTGTTCATACGTAAAATCGTAATTATTGGTAAGGGCCTTTTTCACATAAAAAATGAAACTTTTGTCACAATAGAAGGAGAAGTAATGTGGATTACTCAAAAATCAAAGTCACTTTGCTATATAGAAAGAAGACATCAATGAACTCCTATGAAACGGTTTCACAGGATTCAACCAATTGTCTTGCTTGTAGAATATCATTGAGAAATAGAAATCCGTGTAAAACACATTACAAGTTTAACAAAATAGCTCAGATTCTAATAATAATAAAAAAAAACAACATAAATTTATACCTATTAATCCTTTCTCCGTTAAACTTTAGAAATTACTCTTATGTTGGATTTTTTTTTATTGTCTTCTGATGAAGTATTCATATATATATGACTATAACTAATATATAAAACTATATATTTGGGTGTGTTCCCCATGTGTCATGTCCTAATTTTTTTTAAAAATTGATGTGCCAGTGTGCCCTTGTTTAGGTCAATCATATTTTTATGGTCTATCATCTGGTATGACTTGACCTTTCTCCTTAATGACAAAGTACTACAAAATAAATGACATCACATATTAATGGAGGGTTTTTTAATGGCGGGGAGCCAAACTACCATTCATCTTTCTCCACAACCCAAGCTAGCATTGATCTATTTGGGATGTTTTTTCTCAAGACCCAATATTAAATAACATGAAGCATGTCAGCCTTAAGTCATTATTAATATTAACAAGTGTAATATGGACCTGTAGGTCCTGCATATGTGTGTATCCAAAGGATATGCAAATATGCTTTAAGCATAACATTTGCAAACATAATGCACAGACAGACAGGCTGCAAGTACTGAAAAAGTAATGTGAAGAATTCTATGCAGGCTAAAGGATTCTCTTTTCACATACATCGATGTCTCTGGACAATGCTCCAAAATTAAATGCCGATCATCTCCTTCACCAATAGAATGATGGGAAAACCTAGAACAATAAATCAACCACAAGAATTCATCTTAAAAGACCATTAAGTAGGGAAAGAATGACATATTATACAATCAACATAAAATTTTCCCCAACAAAACACTGGATCAACATAAAAGACAGAAAAATAAATTATAAAAGAAAGGATAAAGATAAGTACCCAAAAATATCTGCAAGGCGATGCAAGAGAAGGCGGTTGTATGCATTCATAGGTTCCAGCTCCAGCACCCCATCTGAGCTGCAATACATCATCAGTCATTTCATACACTTTCCCCAACACATAACTTCAAGTCCGATTCTTAAAACTAGAAACATTGACAAAAATAACAACACGAACATCATGTAAAGGCAGATTGCTATAGATGACCAATTAGAACTAAAGGAATTCTCCCTTCTACATATTAATTGAAGAAATTACAAATAACTATGGGTGGGTGGCGTCATAAACATATGAAAGATGGCAAGCATAAGGAACTCCATTTTAAAAATAAATTACTAATGAATGACAAACTTAAATGGGTAAAACTTTTGATAAGACATAATGTGGATAGGAGAGGCTAAACAGAGGAAAAAAACGTGTAAATAATTCAACTGATTAACAGCCATGTGAGAGCAGGCTAGTTGACAAGAGAGAATAAAAACACAACCAAACAGGCCCTAAATATTTGAGAGAGATTAGGCTGATATTTTGGCCATGTACAACAAAAAATTATAGATGCAACGGTAAGAAAGGGTGATATTAGAAATGTTAAGAAAAAGAAAGACCTAAATTGACATGGGATGTCGTAGTAAAAAAGACAATGAATTTATTTTATTTAATTGGGCATATAGTTCTTGACTGAGGAATTGCGAAAAAAGATTCATGCAGCTAACCCCACCTTAGTGGGACACAAAGCTTGGTTTGGTTATACAGGCTTTGTTTTGAGAAAGAAAGGCCCAAGTGCTTTAAGTTTGTGTTGTTTTTCTGTGATTTGGTTGGAAATAAATGCTATGATTTTTTAGGACAAATTATAAAACAATATTTGTCATTTGTTTTCTTTTTGAGCTTCAGAATCATCTGCTTTTTAAGGGGATCCCTTTGTTTTTGATTTATAGAGACTGGCAAGTGGTGTGTGATATGTAATTGTCATTTCCTTTTTCTTTTTCCTTTTTTTTTTTTTTTTGTTGTTGAACTTATTGTCCTCCATTGTACCCTTTCGTACTTCTTCTATCACTTAATAAAATTTTATTATCCAAAAAAGCCAAAAAAAAAAAAAAAATAGTTTATTACACCACAGATGTCCTTGCATCCTAATCTGGCACAGTTGCATAACTCCAATAAGAAACGTATGGGTTTCTATTTATTAAACTGAATTGCCTAGTCAAACAAACAATTCAACTCAAGTAGCAATATCACCATCAATCAAAAGACACCTTGGATCATCTTGAAGAAAATTTATAAAGGCTTCCTCCATAGAAAGAACAAGGTGCTTGCAAGGAAGATTGTCTTTAACAAGGAAAGCCAACTCCTCAACCTGCATTTTAATAACATGATATTAATTAAAAGAAGCAAATAGACTCAAAAAAATTATATAGACAAAATAATTGAAAAATTATATAGACAAAATAATGCTTTTGGGGGGTCTGTTTTTTATGGGTGAGGAAATAGCCTTGTTAATAAAGGCATCAAAAAGAAATAGCTACCAAAGTGTTATTTAAATCACAAGCTTAAAAGATAGTATGTGTGGTTATTTGTAAGCAAAAACATCATATAATACTGCTTGGTATCGGGCATGAAATTTGTAGCATCTGGCAAGACAAATTATGTTTCTTAAATGTAGAATTAGATGAGCACAACATCCCTGGTAGATGAAACACATTAATAACAAGCTCTAATAAACAGGTTGGAAGGGTTCAATTAATTTACAGCATAAAAATTGCCTACGAAATAAGCAGTATGCTGATAAGCACACTCAGATATTTAGGACACTGTGATAAATAAATTACAAAATTAAATCATGTAATTTTGCAATTACAGATAAAATATGATTATGCCTGCAAACATAAACTGTCTATAAAACCAACTGACTAATTTTATAAAATGTCAAATAAAACTATGACAATTATATCAAGAAAAACACGAAACAATAAATGTAAAATGTATACTAAAATGCGGCACCAATGGAAGTAATATGCATCCAAGGCAAGATGGAAGCCCAAAAAAAAAAAAACAGTAAAACAACTAGCATGTAACATTGAAGCAATCCAACAGTCACCAGCAAACAACACCACCATTACAGCCAAAGACATCAAGGCCAAGAGAGAACAATCTGCAACATATAGTTTTCACAGAAGACCTTGTTGAGATGCGCTTAAAAATTCACATTATTTTTCTTGAATTTTACAAATGTTTCAATTTCTCTAGATTTTTAGTTGATCCCAACACAATTAACATTTCAAAAAAATAATCAATTTCAATAGATTATTTGTCCTATGTCAAATTACTTTTCTATTAGGGTATCTCACCAGATACCAATTCAAGTTCTACCCAGATTGCTTGGTTCAATATCCATGAAAAATTTACTAATGGAAAAATCAGTATTCAACTTTCTTTCAAGACTCGCATCAACCCCCCAAAGAAAACTCATAACTCCAACCTTAGCTGTACTTCAATAACTAATCTATTCCACTACAACACTTTTATGCTGTGTTTGGTTGGGGATTTGGGAAACACAGCTTTAGTGATGCCTTACAGTATTCAATTTGGGAATTCAAATCAAGTCCATAACACACTGTACTAAAGATTCCACTTTCCCAGCAAACAAAACCTAATTCTTGCAACTAAAGATGAATTTTTTTCCCCCAATCATTCCTTTCCCTCCTATAGTTCCTATTTTCCTCTATGGTTAACAAAGCAAATAGTTTTGTCCAACCCAGATAGATGCATAAAATTTCAACAGAGCATTCAGATTGAGAAATTTGATTCACAGATTAGGTTGCCCAAACAAGACCAAATTTAGGAATTTTTTTATTATTTATTTTATACTTGCGAACAATGGGGGATTCAAACCCTAATTCAACAAAGCGAGACCCATGAAAAGATAAAATTCGAATTTGAGAAGCAAAGTACAGTTTGTTTATACGCATACACAGAGAGAATCGAAGATTAAAACAGGATTACCATTGCGAATTGCGTGAGACTCATTCTGAGAAGTCCAAGTCCAAGTCGAAGGGAACTAAACTCTGTAGCGTAGAGAGAGAAAGAACTCTACGTTGTTGGAATACCAAGTCAAAGGTCCACATATATTGTTATGATTATCTGTAAGATTTTGGATTCTAATTTGTTCTTAACTTACTCTTCAAGTAAAAAGTACTGTAATAAAAATAATAAAAAGAAAAGTCTTTAACAAAATAAAATTTTATTTTACTAATTTAAATTAAAATTTTAAAATTTTTAATTTAAATTATATTTTTATTTTTGTAAAATAAAAATGAAGAAAAAAATTATATTTTAATTATTAAGTTCAATGTAAATTTATGAAAAATATCTAAAATATTTTTTTATTGAATTTAACAATTATTATTATTATTATTTTTTGTAAATTTTACTTAATGGAAATATGTGAATGGTTTAGAACTAAATCAAAAAAATTAAAAAACTCTAATATTTATTTATTTTTATTTTGTGGGTACATGATAAGTTGTTAGGGTTCGTTTGAGAAGTGGGTTATTTTTTTAACTTTTTGGGTTTTGTACTATTTTACCTTGGGGCTAAAAAACCTCGTTTGAGAATGATTTTTTGGCTTTTTTGATTTTTTGTGAGATAATGAATGTAATGATTATTGGTTTGATGTGATATTTTGTTTTATTGGGCTAAAAAACTTATTTTGTCTTTTTGTAGCTAAAATAGCCTCAAACCCACCCAACACATTCTTCCCAAACGAAGACTAACGAGTTAGTAAGTTATATTATAACAAAATTGCCGCAATCGCTCTATCAGTTCGAATCCTGAAGCTCTAACTTTTTTACTGTGTCAGAAGACAACTAAATGGACAACTGGATCAATTGCTTTGTCCCAATATTTATTTTGTTACAAAATTTAGACTTTTTTTTTCGTAATTTTTTCTAAAATTAATTTGTAAGTTTTTTTTCTTTATAAATTTTTTACTTAAATTCATTTTAGAAAATACAAATACAGTGTAAGTGTCCTTCCTTATAACAATTTCTCCTACAATCCTACTTTCTAGACTTAATGATGTGTAAGAGAGATGAATGACTAATAATTAGAGAAAACATAAGAAATAAAATTAAAATTTATCATATATATTCTAATTGATTGTCACGTCATTAGGTTTGAACGGTTGGTCTAACTTTTAGATTTGGATAGCAATGATCTTATATTAATAGAAAATTGTGATTTGTTCACCTGTGAATAAAATTATTTTTGTCCAACTATAATATAAAATTAAGAGTCCGAATTTGCTAAAGTTGAAGACTATTATGAGATTAATTTGGAGCAACTTGTTTATCTCATACAACTAATAAAAGAAATTATTCATGTAAAAAATTAAGTCCATTTGACCGTCTATTTGTTATAAAATATATGTGAAAAATTGTCATCTAGCATAAAATTATATATGCAAAAAAATTAAGTTGTTAAAGTTGAAGACTATTATGAGACCAATTTGTATCGGTGTCAATGAGATGAACAATTATAATCACTAACACGAGTACAAATTAGTCTTACAATACGCCAACTTTACTTGTGAAATTGAGATCTCCAACTTTAACAATTCTGAACTCCAAAACTAGCGTATTTTGTAAAATTTGTTTTCCAAAACATATTAAAAACTAATTTGTTAAAAAAATAATGAAAAATTCAAAAATATTCTTCATTATTGTTTTTCCTATTTGTTTTGTGCAAAAATATTTTTTAAAATTGAAAATTGTCATTTTAAATGCTATTGTTACTAATTTTTAGATATTTTAGAAACTAAATTAAAAAGTGATATTTGTATGGTCATATAGGGTGGTAACTAGGGTATTACAATATTGAGTAATGTTGGATGTATTATGTGGTAAGCTGCGTAGTCAGTAATAAGTATAGTTTCAATTCTAAGACGAAAAAATTATCTACATTCCAAAAGGTGCATTTTACATAAATGTCCTAGTAACATTTTATATACAGGTCCTGGTAACGATTGTTCATAACATATTCATTACAATTCAAATTATGTCAAAAAAGTTATAATTTAATATACATTTTATGTATTTTTATAGGTTTTATTAGAATTCTACACATATTTTATATATTTAAATACACTTTATGGATAAATCAACATTAATCACCATCCTCCAACAAACAAGAATGGTGCAAAAGTGGCAAAGAAATATAATTATGCCATGTGATTCAAATTGGTACATTGTGCGAGAAGATATGCAAAATAAAAGAGATACGGAAAATAAATTTAAATTATACTTTATTCATATCTTTCAAACCGATGTCAGAAGATTGTTTATTCCCATTCCCAACCACGAAAAAATTGTTACATGAAATATACCAATAACGAATATGAGATGAAATAGAAACTAATTAATTCACACTAGGTAAATTTCCCCTTTTTCATTCACCTTACAATTTACAACTATGTTTTCAATAAATTTGGACAGTGACCCTTTTAAATGTTCTTGATATTCTTGATTCACAATCAGCTCAGTTTGGTTCGAATCCCAACCACCATTTACTATCTTAAACCTGTCAAGCGGTGTTGTTGGCTTCGATTTTCTCTTTTGCCCATTGTTTGTGTTTCTATCTGCACTATTCTTTCTAGATGGACTAAGGTTCATACCATGAATTGAACGCGTCAGTTGTGAAAGATTGTCATCTAGCATTTGGTACCACAGTTCATCTGTATCATAACCATCCAACCTTTGTTTTGGATAAACAGCTCTTGATTGTCTGCGATGAGAAGCTGTATAAGTTGGCATGTCTCCTTCCAATATTTTCAACACCTGCATTATAAGCAACAATAGGTGAAAATAAAACCCAAATGTTTAAAAAAAAAAAAAAAAAAAAAAAAAAAAACTATCGGCAGAGATTATGTGAATAAGGAACCTCTGGTATCCTGGGTCTTCGTTTGGGGTGAGGTGATATGCATAATATGGCAGCTTGGAACATGCACTCTGCTTCCTTCTCGACATAATTATTCTCCAGTCGTGCATCAATTATCTCATTGTATATCTTCTTCTCTGGTAATGAAGAGCCCTGCCACAATTGATATCAATATTTTATTTTTCCTGCTTTTATAATTTTTTACTTCTATTGTTTTAACAGTATTTAATTCAAACTCAATGGTCATGTTATTTAAATCGAGAGGGTGTGCATATTACCATTCAATAGACTAGAATTTCACGACAAAAGATGTTTAGATTAAAACAAAAGTTGTCCATTCTGTTTTTCGGTTGATAATACTTGATAATCACACTTATAGGAGTTTAGTGTTTGCCTCATAAGCTGCTGGCATTTGTCATTAGCTGAGTAAGTTCTTGTTGACAGCCTCGCCCCAGTTTTGTTTGTGGATTTTCTCTATGTTTAATAAAGTTTGAATTACTAAAAAAATTTGTCGATACTTGATACCCTGAATAAAATTAATGAATTATTTCGATCATTGCAATAAAAACTTTGATCTTCTAACTCGCTTTCTTATAAAAAATTGAGGATCAAATACAGGTGCGACAATAGTCATATTTGCTATAAAGGGGGCATGAACACATCTATAAATTCAGAACCACCCTAGTCATTTGGTACTTCATATCAGATCAGTTTTTCTCTATCTCCATTCTCTGTGATTTTTTTCTCCGTTTACATACATCATACCGTTTTTATATTTAATATACTTCTAATCTCAACGTGTCTCTCGATCTCCCTTGATTTACTGAGAAATCAAATTCTAATGAATTTCTCATAACATGACCAACTAGATCTCCCCCATGTTTTTCTTGTTTATTCCTTTCCAACTTTTCAATAGCATTACTTTTTTGTGGTATTATTATTATTATTATCATTATTATTATTATTATTTTTGGGGTGTCATTGATGAAAAACAGGAGATTTGAGCAAGTATATCCAAGTTTGGGAGAGAGAAGTCATCTTAGTAGCAGGTTTCTTCGGACATTTTCTAAAAGCCCTAAAAAAATGCTCTCCATGTGTAAATAGCAGCAGCCTGTCCATATACATTGTATATAGTTGCAAATATAAGATAAACAAATATCTATGTTTATAAAAATTGAAAAGATACTTGCCTGTTCCTGTAAATGCCTACGAGAAAATTTGGTTGCTTCAATGCCAGTTAAGAGCTCCAACAAAACTACTCCAAATGCGTATACGTCAGCCTTCTCTGTTATCATACCCATCTCTGTATACTCGGGAGCCAGGTACCTACAAAACTATGATTGTCAAATATCAATCAATTCAATATATACTTTAATAACAGGGAATAATTATAGTTACTCAGACACAAACACGCTCTGGACAAGTGTAGGACTGGGGACATTGGTGTCCAATTTTTTTATTTTATTCCCCCCCCACCCCACACACACACACACACATCATAATAGCATACCTTGATGAATTTGATGAGAAAGCATTTAATATAGAATAAATATATAAAATTATATATTTTGCACATGTTCTTGCATGTTGTGTTCTGTACTTTTTTAAAAATTTATGTGTAAGAGTTGTGTCAAGTGTTCGCGCTTCTTAGACGAGTGCCAATTATATAGTCAACAAAAACAAATAATTTGTAACAATTAAAAACTTCACAAACAGAAATTAACAGAAGGAAGCTGCAACCAAATTTCAACCAAATAAGCGCGCGCACACACAAAGAGAAAATCAGTTAAAATCTTAGATATAATATATTTTCTAAAAATCTTTTATAGTTTCTAAATTCCAGGTTTTATGATTGAACAAGAATGATCTCCCATCATGAGATGAATATGTTAATACCCAAATGCGCCAATGACACGTGTCTCCTCAGCTAATTGTCCATCTACTTGCCACCTAGCTAGGCCAAAATCTCCCACCTACAATTGGTTCAGCAATTGATGATCAAAGCCACGATTTTGCAAAAGCACCAACAATTGTGTTTTCATACATAATCTTTCTGTACAGATTCTAACTTTTCAAAAAATTCGTATAATTGGTAGTAACAAAAATAATCACAAAAGGTTGTCACAGAAAGAGGCATTATTAACTGACCATGGGTTCAAAGTCATGGGTTAGGAGGACGTTGTTAGGTCTGAAGTCTCTGTGCACAATACAACCGACTCTACAATCTTCATGAAGATATCTCAAACCTCTTGCAGCACCCACTGCAACCTTCATCCTACTGTGCCATGCCATCACCTCATTCGTCTCCTTTCCTCCTGCATAATTAACTAATTCACCACTTTTTCTTTTATTTATTTTTTCAATGAATTATAAAAAAAGTAGTACTAATCTCTCACTAGGGTTGCAAATGAACCAAGTCAACCCGAGCTTTGCAAGGCTCGAGCCTATCTCATTTGTTTATCGAGCTCGTTTGTTTATTGAGCTTAGAAATCCAACTTGAGCTCAATTCAACTTGTTAATACTAATTAAACTCAAGCTCAGCTCGAAACTCGATAATGAATTTTTTTTGGTTATTATTTTCATTATTTAAATAAATATAAATAATATATATATGTTCTATTATTTATACGCATTTTATCATTATTTAATATTATATCATCCTATTATTTAAATAAACAATAAAGGGGGTTGAGCTTATTCGAGCTTGAGCTTAAAAACAAGCCTAAAAGTCTGGTTTAAGTTTATTTATTTACTTTACGAACCAAGCCAAGCCCTCAGCGAGCTGAGCTCATGAACAATTTGATTCATTTGCCACCATATCTCTCACCATATAGGTGCTTGTCCAAGGAACCATTGCAAGCAAACTCGTAGACAAGGAGCCACTCCGTTTCAATGCAGTAGCCCACCAACATCACTAAATTCTTGTGTTGCGCGCAGCTCAATACTTCAACCTCAGAGCAAAATTCGGATGCTCCTTGAGCGCTTAACATTTTATGCTGCTTCACAGCGACAACTAGACCATCGGGTAGGACCCCTCTGTATACAGGGCCATAACCACCCTCAGCCAAGAAGTTGTCGGCCGAGAATCCATTAGTGGCTCTTTCCATTTCTTCATAACTAAACCTTCGTGGGGCCTTCCCAAAAATGGGGGCGTTGTGCTTGCAAATGGAACAAAGTGGTGGAGGGGTCGGTGGCTGTTTGATGGAAAGAGAAATGGCCCTTCTAACGCTCGAAACTCGGTCAATCTTTGAAGGAAATGGAACTGCATCATTTGCTTTACTACTCGTGGATTCTCTTCTTTTACTCAGTTGGCCCAAATGATTTGGATACTTCAACTTTTGAGACGAGTTTGGAGAATCGGATGATCTTGGAGGCGGAAATGATGCAGAAGAAGACTCCATTTCTTTGACTCTATTATTACTTCTATGCACATCTGTTTCATTTCAATCAATCATCAGTTAGTGTTTTCATTTTATTTTTTTTTTCAGTGCAATGAACAAAAGGCATAGAAGCAATTCCTTACCACTTCTAGTCTTCAAAACACTGCTGTAGCTTCTGGTTTTCTTGTCAATGGCACTGTCTTCAATGTCAAAGTCCGAGACCTTACTCAACGGTTGTGATTTGCTGCTATATAAGGGAATAGAAGAACTATATGCTGCTTCATCGGTTTGTTCTGCTTTGTGGTCCGAAAAGTGGGAATTTAAATGGGGCTTGGGTGGTTTGAATTTGGTGACGGGGCTGGACTTTTTAAATTGATCTTTGTGTATGCTTGATGAGTTGGGAGGGGATTCGATGTCGAACTTTGAGACCTTACTCAATGGTTGTGATTTGCTGCTATACAAAGGGATAGAATAACTATATGCTGCTTCATCAGTTTGTTCTGCTTGGTAGCCCCAAAAGTGGGAATTTAAATGGGGAGACGTTTTGGGTGGTTCGAATTTGGTGACGCGGCTGGACTTTTTAAAATGATCTTTGTGAATGCTCGACTTTGGATGGGATTCGATGTCAAATTTTGAGACCCTACTCAAGGGTTGTGATTTGCTGCTATACAAGGGAATAGAAGATCTATATGCTGCTTGATCAGTTTGTTTTGCATCGTGGTCCGAAAAGTGGGAATTTAAATGGGGAGAAGTATTGGGTGGTTCGAATTTAGTGACGTGGCTGGACTTTTCAAACTGATCTTTGTGTATGCTCGATGATAAGAGGAGTGGAATTTGAGTGCTTTGAGTGTGAGCAATGTTATTAGCTGACCTGAGAATATTTGGAATCGCATGATCTATGAGTATGACATTGCAAGTCAATTGTTTCACGCAACAATCTGCTTCCTTCTTCAAGCGTCTGTAGTTTGAAGAAAATTAATTGGTCATACATAGGACCCTAATCAGTTGAATAGTACAACAAATACATTGATTTTACCTTTCTTTCTTTTCTTTTTTCTCTTTTTTATGTCATTTTGATCGCTTCGATGAATTTTTTTAATTTTTTGGAGTGTGTGTGTTCGTCCACATTTATAGATTAGTAAAATTTGGGAGCACCAAAAAAAGAAAAGAAAAGAAAAAAGCTACATATATGTTCTTATTTATTGGTTAGAGGAGGAGGAGAAAAAAAAAACGGAAATGAACAAAACGAACAAAATTATTCAGCCTGAGATGTCATGATGTTGTAAGTTTGCAGAATCTCAGTAGTTTGATTGCTTGTTTTATGCCCTCCACCAAGAAAATAAAGAGAAATATATAAGTATCAAGTATATCTATATATCTATTCCATTATATAAAGCACAACTCAGAACAGTTTGAATTCTTTGTCATATTAAATGTCCCAGTAAATAACGGTTAACAATTTTCAAATTCAACCCATCTTTCTCATTCATCAAATCATAAAAAATGTGGATGTAAAACTGCAAACACATTGCATTCACACTGAGCACTAGTATATATGTATATTTATGTATGTGGTTAATAGTTGTTGGAGGAAGCATAGCATACAATTGGTCTATTGCTGGAAATTACTGATGCATAAACTTAAGCAATTCTTGGCATCAGGCATGGCGTTTGGTTCATGAAATATCACAAATTTCATATTCTGATATTTAAGATGGTGTTTTTTTGTAAGTTAAAATTTGGAATTTTATGATTAGGATTAGTTTCAGTTGGATCGTCTATGTAGAGTTCATAGTGAATTAATCATAAACTTCCAAGTAAAGAGCAGAGCAGGTGTAGTATAAAATGTATTAATTGTAATATATGTACCGATCGAGGATGACCCACATTGCTCCAAGCTCTTGAGCCACCATTGCAATAGATCCCATCTGTGCATCAGCTACAACTTTGACTTCAGCACGAACCTGTGACCATGGTATTGGGATTCATCATTAGAACTGCAACGCAAGAGTCCTTGATGATCGTGAGAAGTACTAGCCAAAGGTTCAAGGGTAGGCCCAGTAATTCTAACTGTATCATCATGTCAATTTAGTCTGATTCATGACTGTTGGAGGTAATTTTGCACAACCATGTTGTTCAACCGAGCAGGACTTGTGGTCAAGTGTTCGAACAAGGTGTCCAGTCAACCATGTAGGTCGGACCGCAAAGTCCAAGCAAGGGGTGGGCCAAGTCAAGGATGAGTACACAATGAGTGGGTTTATACTTATTGCAGCCAGAAAAATCACTAGACAGGGGACACAATCCCTCTTAAGGCGGAACAACGTGGGCAAGTGGTGGCACAAAAATTTCAATAGTCAGTTTAGGTAGTATAAGAAGGTTTCTTAGCCTTCAGTTCAAAGTACGTAGTCATTAAGGACAAAATTTAGAGACAAAATGATACTTTCAAAAGGAATGTGGACCATTTCAAATTGGCTTTCAATCAAACACCTCAAGGGAGCTTCTACTTACACACAGAATGACCCACACTTTGAGGAGAGTGAATGCTTTTATTATCCCTCAGCTCCAATTAAATTGCTAAAGAGAGGCACTATCAATCGGACTAAATTTACACAAAGTGAAAAATTCAACAATAAAACTACAGCAATTAGAACTATAATAACCAAATTAACACAAGGAAACAAGAAGCAAACTACATGTAATTGGGGTGCAATTTGCATTTGATGTATGTAACCATAAGTAAGTACCTGGTGCAGCATTGGGTTGGGCAGAGAAAGTAGTTGCTGCTGCATCATCTGTACACAGACCTTGTTTATTCTCTTGGTGTGCTTGTGGGTGTTGGGCACATCATCATCATCATCATTATTATCACCAGTAGCAACAACAACAACAGAGTCAGATCCTGCTAAATTATTACAATCTTCATCAGATGAACCACCCTGCTCATGATTCCTTGTTTTCTTCTCCTTCTTGTTGAGCAGACCTAGAAATTGAATCCATGATCAACAATTATTATTATCCAGGACAAATTACACCGCTTGGCCTACATTTCGCCTCAATTTACTCAATTTTGTATCAATTTGGTACAATTAATAATACCAATGCTCTATTTGGTCCCTCATGAGATGATCAACGATGATTTCCAATGTATTTTTCACTATTTTTTTAAACAACCAAACATTGGGAATATATATTAAATATTTTAATAGAATGGCCATTTTATTTCCTTGTGAATCAAACACTAAAAAATTAGCGGTCATAATCAGATCTCGTTTGACATATGTCTGTTTTAGCCTAAAAGTTGAATAATTATTAAAAAAAAAAAATCAAAAAGTCTATAAATTATATTAAAAATCAAAAATTCGTTTTTCTCTCTACTTTTGTACATTTTTTCATAAAAATTAAAAAATCATTCTAAATCTATTAATTTTCTTACCTCGTATTTTAATAAAAAAAAATCAAAAAATTATTAAAATAACCTACTCCTAAACGAGAAATTAAATCAAAATTAAAATAAAATTAATTAAAATAACATAAAGAGTCCACAAGTAGATTTATAGAAAGCAAGACTTAAGAAAGGTAGTTACCAGAGAGGAGTTGGTAGAGAGTAGAGTGGTAATTATTGGTTTGATGATTGGAAGATGGTGGTAGTGGGTTTGAAAGTGGAAGAATAGCGAGGAGTAGGATTAAGAAATCAATGGAGGGGGATTTGATGACATTTCGAAACGCCCATTCAAGAGCATAATCTGTCATCTCTTTACTTGCATCAACTGCCACTACTATTATCACCTCCTCACCACCGCCCCTCATTAATTATTTTCCTTCCAATGTATGTGTGTATGTAATGTAATGTAATGGATCTCTAAGACTGGAAGGTTTTTATGTCATTAAAAAGAGTGTGCAGGCTAGCAACTTCCAAATGTACACTCACAATTTTTTATTTAAAATAATAAACCCACTTTAAAGTGTTGAGTTTGTTATGGTTTTTCTTTTTCATTATGACACCTATACAAACTCCAAATAATTTTTCAAAATTTCTACTAAACTTCCCGCATAGGTGTGAGACTCCCTCCCTAACATAACTCATAAGTTATTATTAAGGGTAAATTATCAATAGGTCCTACTTTGGAGACTTATTACCTATTAAGTCCTATTGATAAATTTATTAAGTAATAAAGATAAATTAATCAGTCTTTTATTTTTATGAATAAATTTATAGTGATAAATTTATCAGTCTCTTTGTTTTTATGAATAAATTTTTAGTGATAAATTTATCACTCTCTTATTTTTATAGTGTTAAATTTATTAGTTAGGACCTGTAGGTAAATAAGTCTAGTTAATAGGACTAATTGGTAAGTACCCCTTATATTAAAATCAGCTCCGATATGGAGCTCGAATTTCAGGGGCACTAATGCCCCGAAATTCTATATCAGGTAAAAAAAAAAAAAAAAAACAAAGTTACCAAACAGGAAATTAGTGCCATTAGTGCCAGCAGTTTTAGTGTCACAAATCATTTTTCTATTAAAATCATATATTTTATATAAAAGTGTGTATTAAAAAATGTAAGATATTTTTTATCAGTCTTACATCTTAATCATTATAAATAATTATTAATTTCTCAATATTACGTAGTTAAGATAAATGGAATATTTATATTACATCATTCAATAGTAATGTAACTCTGTTTTAATTTCAAATTAACAAAAAAAAAAAAAAAAACCAATATAACCATTAACGTCGTTGTTCCCCAACAATTAAATGATATAATAGAAATACTTTTTTTTTTTTTAAGTTCACACACTAAATAATTCAAATTTTTTATTTAATTTTAAGAGTCTTGCTAAAATATTTATAGAATATAATACACTTTTCAATAATTTAAATGTATTTTTATTAAAATTAATATTTTTTAAAATATTTTACATGTTTTTAAGAGACCTTTTACATACTCTTTAATATTAAACAATGCTCATAGAACACGTGTTATCATTTGCGTTATTTTATACACCTTCAAAATTTTAAATACACTCGTGGTTAATATTTCAAATTCTAACTCCACCATCCAACAACCGTCACCCTTGACGCGACTGAGAAAGCATAAACTGTTTATAATTTATTTTAATTTGAAAGTCTATGCATGATTGTTTAATATAATTTTTACTTAAAACTTATTAAACAAAAAGTAACTTAAATAAATTTTAAAAATTTAACGATTCAAAAATTAATATTTTTAGTTATCAATTTTTAATTTACAACACAAATGTTCACTCCTAACAAACCACCGGACTGCCAAAGCAAAAAACAAAAAAGTAAGATTGAAATGAGACAAATATTAGGTTAGGTTTGGCATCTCTTAAAAAAGTCAAAAAATTACTATCCTATTTAAATCACATTATACTATTTAAATCACATTATTTCAAACTCAAAAAATACGCTTATTTAAAACATTCCAAACAATCTCTTAGTACAAGTTTAATCCAAGGGACAGAGGAGATGGTGGTTAGAGTTGTGGAGGGGTGCAGGCCGGTTTGTGGAGGGGTGATGAGAGGAGAGAGAGACAGGGGGCAGCACTGCGAGTGTGCCACTCGGCAGACCGAATGTGGGTTTGGTGAAAAGAAAGAAGAATGTGGAGAGACTTTTCTTCGTCGGTTTGCTTTTGTAGTTTGGCAGTCTGGCTGTCATTGATCCAATTCCCATTAAAAAAAAAAAAGAAAAGAAAATTCTCTTAACTATTAATTAAATTAAATTAATATGCTTTTGACCTTTTCTCTAACAGGCTACATGATCCACCATTATAAATTTATGTATTCTTGCCGGTGGATTATCATTTATATTTTAGCCTATGATTCTATTTGTCCTTTGAAACTGTCCAAAGTTTTCTTTTTGTAATTTATAGGGCCAACCAGTCATTCACTTTAATTAATCCCATTCAATTCTATGGATGTCCCCCATAATGCTTCAGAAAAATATAAAATAAAATAATTTTTTCCTTGGGGTTCTCCTTAGAATTTGAGATTAATGGTTTCTATATTTTTTTTTAGTCCCTCTAATTTTACATGTGTTGTTTTTTATTCAAAACTAGAAGTGTAGGGATTGAATTGTTCAAATTGAAATTATGAGGATTAAAGTAATACTTCGCTTAAATTATAAGGACTAATAGTATAATTTACCCTTATATGTTATGTGTTTGCAAAATAATAGTTGGATTAAGAGGCTGTGCACCCAAATAGTAAGGTTTCTGAAATTATCATACATTGTACTTGTAGGGGGTGTTCGAAGTGAACAATGATTAAGAGAGTAATTAGAGAGGCAAAATTATGTTAATGGTCTAACAAAGTTGGAATGGCTAGAGAAATGAGTCAACAAAATTGGGAAATGTGGAGAATGAGTAGTTGAGTGAGGGTGGAGCAAGTGGTTCAAGGAGAAAAAATGGCAGTGCACAAATAGGCAGCATCTCTCTAAGGCCTCGTTTGGGAACAGGCTAATTTAGTAACTTTTTGGCTAATTGGCTAAAAAGGTAGGTTAAAAAAACTTGTATGTTTGGGATGACTTTTTGACTAATTACGAAAAGCTGTGCAAAAAGTAGAGAGAAGCCGTAATTGTTGACTTTTTGGTATGACTAATTGGCTAATTGGCTAAAAAGGTAGCATCCCAAACGAGGCCTAAATCCCCAAAAAAATCCTCTTGTTGGACTTTGGGAAATGGATCCTAGTTATAGGCTTTTCTTTGTCACCAAAAGATACCAAGTGGCCAAATAAAGTAACAACATGTGTCCCGAAGAATCACATGGAATATTTTGCGTTAGACTACCAGGTTGTAGGTGCCATGTGTCCCTCTACTTGTATTATGTACTATCTGTTTGGCACAGATACCTTAACAAGTGCACTTGCGACGAGAGTGTTTGCCACTGCAACTTACCTCCTCAGCTTGAACCTCAGCAATTCTACTTGGAGCGGTAATGTTTGCCACTGCACTTGCCTTCTCAATTCAGTTTAGCCAAGACATGCATTCTCAGGACTTCACAGCCTGCTATCAGCTATGTTCGTGTTCACCTTAACAACGCCTCCACCATTAGCCACCTAACCATAAACTCCCCAACTTCTCAAAGCAAAGGCCACAACCAAGCCTGCTATCAGTCATGTTGTGCCTTAGTACCAAGCCCAAGAGGGCTTTTTTGGTCTTACCTGTGCAACCAAGACAGGTCTATGGCTTGGATAAATGGAAAGGGAGTCCCTTGTGCTTGGGATATCCTACTCCTATCTTAGCGGGGTCGTCGCGGTATACTGGTGTCTCTGGGCCTGCTATCAACTCTAACTAGTAAGCTTTGGGGCCTGCTATAAGCGCCAAGCTAGTGAACTTCGGAGTCTGTTATCAACATCGAGCTAATGATGACTTTGGGGGGCTTACTATCAACCTTAGGCTAGTAATGCCTTAGGGCTTGCTATCAGTGCTAAGCATTAGCTTCTTACTTGTGGAGGGGAAGCTTCTCTCAAAGGCTGTGTAACAACCCTCGTACTGATCACCGATATAACCACTGAATTATATACTGATTATTGCTAAACTGGACCGCTAATGACTGATAATCGAATTAACTGAAGTGCTGAATGGACTGATTGAAATCGAAACTGAAATTGAATAAGTTTATCTATTAAATTGCATATTGCATCTGTTTGATTTATCGATTATCTGTTTGTGTTTATGTGTTTAAACTGCTAATTGAAGGCCTTATCGGCGGCCGAACTGAAAACCGTTTAGTGTTCCATAATCAGTAGAATATTTGTGATTTAATGATGTATTTATCTGAAAATTGATTAGGAATGATTAAACTAGATTAAAATGAGCTAATTGCAAACTTAGGCTTATCTACCAAATTGCCACCTATAGTGGACCTTTGTTTATTATTAGTATAGAGCCTTATTACACTTAATATATCAATTGATCAGCCACATTTCTTGCACTCCAACCGGCCAAGAACTTAGAAAGAGTGAGAGACATTTGAGCTTGGACTCATCTTGTGGTTTTGGCTTGGAGAATTTGTAGAAATTGTTAGAGAATTGCCAAATTGGACTCTTGAACCTTGAGATTGAAGACTTAGGTAAGGAAATCCATCTTCTTCTTGTTGTCTTTGAGTCCCATCTTACATGTATCATGATTCTAGAGAAGTTAAGTCATGATTTTGCTCATTTATGTTGAATTGGAACTCCATTGTTGCATGCATGCTTGAATTGGTGCATTTAGAAGTTGAATTCATGGTAGATTGTACATGCATGCTCATGTTTCTAACAAAGCCCATGCTTTCATTTTGTTTTCCCACTATTGAGCTCACTAGAGCAAGGATTGAAGCTTGAATTTGGTTTAAAGCTCATGCATTGCATGTTTTGGTATTGTTCTTGAAAGTGGGTTTGAATGTTGGATTTAATTGACTCACCTTTGGGGCTTGAATTCACAAATTGGCTTTAGAAACTTGTTATTCATTGTTTTGGGATGTATTTTCCAGAATTTGGGCCCAAGAGGTTGAGTTTTGGGTCATTGAATGCTTGGTTCGAACTTGGAAGACAAATCTGGAAATTCCAAATTTTGCTTCTTCGCTCGAGCGAAGGATTCCTCGCTCGAGCGAGCACCTTTATTCAGGGCTCCGCTCGAGCGAGCATCGAGCGTGGTATCGTGCGTAAAAATCCAGCAACCAGTACTTTTACTGTTTCATCAGACCGCTCGAGCGAAGGATTGGTCGCTCGAGCGAAGCCTTTGATTTTGCAACCTCGCTCGAGCGAAGGAAGGCTCGCTCGAGCGAGACCCCTGTTTTCAGCAACTTTTGAAAAATGCCTTCCAACTGTATTTTTGCATCCTCATCTCATCCTAGGCATTCTTAGGCCTAGTTTAAGACATCTTATTGAGGATTTAGACGTAGAACCACACCGAGGAAATTTAGGGATTTAATTATCATCCTTCCCGACTGTGAAACTTAGTGTGTGTTCTATTTGTTAACTGTTTAGGGTTGGCTCTCGGGGACGCGCTCTAGCTGCTATTAGCCCAATCTCTGTGAGTAACAATTGTGTAAAGATATGTTCAAAATGATGATCTTTTGAATACTGAACTGAAATGTTTATCGAACTGATATTGTTTACTGAATGAATGTATGTCCTGTATTGTGAACTGTATTGTGGCATCCTTAGCACTTACTGTTTACTGTTACTGCTACAGAGCTCTGTCGGTTCCCTTGTGGGACCATACTGTTTACTGAATGATTGGCCATCATTACTGTTGGGTCTGTTAAGACCGGTCCTTTGGACCTACTGTTTATAGGCTAATGGATGTACCGCATATGATTGATTGACTGAAATACTGAAAGACTGAAATACTGTTTAATGAACTGCTTTCATTACTGTAAGGACATTCATTCATAACCTCTTTACGCTTTATGTTATTCACTGGGCTTTAGCTCACTGTTTATATATATATGTAGGTTCTCAGCAGCCAGACCAGAGCTAGGAGAGTGGGTTGGTCCCCAGTTTTGTCAAGCCAGCCTATGTGCCTCACTGCGAGGTTCCGAGTTGCCATGCTATGGCTTGGGGTGTTTTTGTGTCCCCCATCGGTCTCCTTACTGTTTTGTACTACTGTATAGACCGTCTACTGTTCTACTGTACTGTTATCGAGGGATTAAGTCCCCGTACTGAGTGTTTGTGTATGATTGTATAGACTGTACTGTTCTAACCGTATGAATGCATGAAAAATGTTTTTGGCATACAGATTTACACAGCTCAATGGACACTAGTTACTTATTGTATTGGCTTCCGCCAGGCCCTGTACTCTATTTAACTGTATTACTGTTCAGCAGGCCTTCGGTAATCTCGGATTACTGGCCAGTTACGGTGCTAAACCCATAGGGCCGGGTTTGGGTCGTGACAGGCTGTTATCACCTTGTTGGCGCATTCCCTCTACAAGTTAGTCGCGGCGATTGTAGTTGTTACGGCGGCTGTTTTTCGTGGCAAGTTCAAATGGCAGCGCTGATAATACTAGAGATGGCGGTGCAGACAAAGTACCTCTGCAACTTGGCCTCTGCAAGTATTACGCCTATAACTTAGTTGCTTCGATTTTCTCTTTCCCTCAGCAACTTCAAATGGCGAGGCCGATAATTCTAGGAATTGCGGCGCTGAGACAAAATGCCTCAGCAACTTGACCGTTGCAAGTGCTACCTCAACAACTTGACTTAGACATTTTTCTTCGTGGAGCCTTTGGTGGGTCGGACCTACTCCAGCCCATTGTTGACCCACTTTCCTGAGGCTTTAGCCCATACTTCTTTAATCATTCCTGGTCGCCTAATAAGGGCGACCTCTACACTTAAATCCATACTTAATTTTGACCTTAATTTTTGACCCTCTACAGTACTAAACCTTACAGTTTAATGGCTAAATTCAACCATTCATACTCAAACTATTAAAAGAGAAGCAAACCTCGCCTAGATTCCTACAATTCCCATGTACCTAAATAAAAAAATAGCTCGTTAACTCCCTTTCAACAAATTACTAAATTGAATACCATATTCATTTTGAACACGAACATAATGAAGATTTTACAATGTTGTTGCAAGCGCCTAAAATTTGTTGAATAAATAACACTCCTATCTTTGGATCCTGCAATGCTGTTGAACCTTGAACTCGAACTAACACTTTCAAGTGCGTCATTGGATGTCACAATGTGTTACTGTAATGCCATGAAATTGAACAAACACTTCATCTTATGACTCTACTGCATTGCATTGTTGTTGCACCTTAAATTTGTACGAACACTTCATTTAATATTGTGATTCCACATTCTTGTTGGTTTGTTTCCTTTCTGTCAAAAGCAACACTTCCTTGTTAGGATCCCACATTCATATTAGACATTCAATTTTGACAACTTTCGCTTTTGCTTGCCTTGAGATTTAATATTGTTGTTTTGCTTGAACTTGAATTAACACTTCCACGTCCATCCTTAAGATATTTTACCTTACTCATTTTACATTTCCATTGGACTAGAAATTCTGGCCATAACGTTTAGTGTGAGAATTCAATGTGGCTGCTATGACTTGAACTTAACTTGAAGCCCACTTTACGATTTTTTTAGTTTGTCTTTGGCATTTTTCTGTGTTGACTTTTTGTTGATAATCTGCACTATCTCCATATTGATCGTAGTTTGAACTTCTTATACTATCTCCATCCTCATGATGACTTGTACTAGTATCGCTATCTTGTTCATCTGAACTACTATTTCCATCCTGTTGACCATCATTGTGATGATTTTCAGGTTCACTTGAATTGTTTACCTCAGAAAGTTGGTTAGGAACAGGAAGAGGAGAAGGAACAAACTCAATCACTTCTTGAGCAAGCGTAAGATAACCTAGAGTAGCAACAACATTACTAATTAAGGGACGAACTGAAGGTTCCTCTTCAAGACACATCACAACCACTCCAACTATTTGATTTAAACTTTTTACAGGAAATTTGTTTTTAAGAAGTGGATCTGCCATCTTGGAAAAGCTTCTTGGATCCTTAAAAAATTGTTGTGCCTATTTAAACAAAACATAAAACCATAACCATTCATGATTGAGTCCAGGCCATGTCATGCTATTAAATCACCTTTAAAAAGGGCATATTGTATTTTTGTATTAAAACAAAGATGAAGAAATAGAATAAAAAAAAGTAGGACAAATTAATATTTACCCAAGAAACTAAATTTTGCTCATGTGTTGGTCATGTAGTATCAATGGCTCTTCATCCGGTAATAAGCTCAAGTAAAATAACTCCAAAACTGTGTACGTCTGACTTCAATGTGAGCTCACATGTTCTTTCATACTCTAGAGCACAATAACTATATGATTCCATCACTTGCATGTTATTTCCACGAAGTCCAAGCTTTGCAAACCCAAAATCGGAGAGTCTTGGATTAAATTCTTCATCCAACAAGATATTGGAGGACTTTAAATCCCGATATATAACAGGAGGGTTGTTTTTGCATGCAAATACTCTAGACCTTGAGTAGTGTCTGAAGCTATTTTCATTCTTGCTAACCAATCTAATGCCTTTTTATCTTTAGAAATGTCTGCATTTTTAAAATCATGCATTTTATGAAAATACTTCATTACGTTGTGTTCAAACATATTTTAAAACACGTTCACACTAAAAGAAAGAGAGACATAGATAAAGGAAAAGATGAGGAAAAAATAAAGAAAGATGAAAAAAAGAAGGACCAAAAGGGAGAAATATATAGATTTTTGGTAATAAACAATCTATAACAAGCGTTTTAAGTCAGTGCAGATATTTTCATGTCAGCAAACTAGTTTGAGGTCACACCACATCAAACTAGAGTGAAAAAAAGAAGTTATTGTGTTCTTGTCTGTATCAATGAGGTTTAAATAAGTTTAATGGATTTTGAAAGAAAGAAACAAATACTAAGTACTAAATAAAATTAAGAATGGAAATAAGTACTACCATGTAAATGATCTTCTACACAACCTAATGGCATATATTCATACACCATAAGTCTTTGATCTCCATCAGCACAATAACCAACAAGGTTAACTAGATTTGGGTGATGGAGGAGACTCAGCACAAAAATCTCACCAAGAAATTCCTTGTTTCCTTGTATTCCATTCCTGTCTAATTGTTTCACTGCCCAACCTATTTAGGAGAAACAAAAATGTTAAAGTTGAAGTTTGCTATAAATTATTCAACATAAAATACAAGTACATAAATTCATATTATTATTATTATTATATTATTATTATTATTTTAATCATTTTTCCTTATACAACTACTAATCAATCTAAAACTATCAATGTTAAAATTCTTATAACCTGTCCACTAGGCTAAAGTGTCCCCTTATAAACCTTTCCAAATCTACCTTCACCAATAGACATTCTTGCTTGAAATTTTTTGTAGTAGTAGCCAACTCACGGAAAGTGAAAATCTTTGCATCAATATTGTTACTTTCAATTGTGTTTGTTGGATTTATTTTCTAGTGTGGCCCAATAGCCTACATATAGCTACATGTTTTAATTTATTTGGACTCCACAATTAGATAAAACCAATATTTAATATAAAGTTCAGTAATTGAAATTTTAATATAATTACTCTTCTAAGATAAGAAAGAAACCTTGATGGATAGGAATTCTTCTGATAGAGTTTATCTGGCCCTCTTCTCTTCTCTATATAAGGATGGATGACTCTCCTTTAATATCATGAGTATTTTTCCATCACTCTAAGTTTTATAGTCATCCTAATTAAGAGAGACAGAGAGAAGAAGGTGAGCCAAGAATTAAAGGTTTAACTATTAGGGGTGTTTTCTCAACTTCTATGTTCATTTTGTTCTTGAGTTGTATGGAATTCAAGATCCTGTAAGGTTTAATTCCGCATTATTATTATGGTTACATGTATTATTAAATCTTACATGTGGTATCAGAGCTTTCGTTTTGTAAATCAATACACCTTGGAATAATAATATATTTCTTATACTGTTTTTAATAAACGGGACCTTCGTTTTGTTATTTGTGTTGACTTTAAAATATTATCTCAATTTGTTTGAATTGATCAAACATCTAATACACCTTTTGATTTTGTTATGCTATTAACATGCTGTTCATATTCTTTTTTTCTTTTTTTTTGTCCAAGTTTATGAAGTTCTTAAACATCTCATGTGCAATTGGGTGATCTTTAGTTTAAAATCTATTTTTCTCAATGCTACGTGATTTTGTTGCTTGTTGAACAAATTATCAAACTTTGGCTTATGTGTGTGTGATATATATATATATATATGCATACACATGTTTTGTCGGTGATCAGTGTTTTTGTGACTTGAATAAGTTGCATCCATGAATTACATGACTCTGCTGGTTTGCTGTATGGTGCTTTGGTTCCAGCTACAGCACTATTGGACGCCAGAAGTTTCCTCTCTTTTAGATACTGTATGGTAGTTTGTTTTATGACATTGAATATTAAATATTGGAGTGATTAATTCATATTAGGTGTAATTCTTATTGACCATTATATGAGATATTCATGATTGTTATATTACATAATTTGATATATAAATATTCATGTTCATCCAGAGTTATTATTATTATTATTATATTGGTAATTGAAATCACATAAAAGAAATTCTAGAAATCATAAATAGTGATTTCATTAAAATAGTGATTGAATTAATGATAATTAAATAACTCAAATTAATAAATAGAGAATACTGTTGGTTAGTTCGTATTCATAAGGTTTACTAATTTACTAGCTGCCAAAATGGCCTAGATTTGTAAAACTTATGAATATAGAACTACATAAAAAAATTGTTAAAAGGGTAACATTAATGTCAATAATATTCTCAATTGCAGTTATAATTAGGAGATTGAGACTAGCCCAAAGGAGAGTCACTTTCAAATAATTATGAACTGGGTAGGGTAATGTAACTTATGTAATTTGACAGATTAGAATTGAATACCCAAAGGTAACATGACTAGCTGAAAAATTGCATAAATTACTTTAGACCTACATAAGTGATTCTTGACGAGTGGACAATAGATATACCTAAGTTTTGCCCAAAGGAAAGACTTATGTGATATCAATAGTTCATCATAATTCTTGAATTATTTCAGTGATAGTTCCCATCTCATTGCACTCTCTTGCATTGGGCGTCCCTCTACTTACTGGCTCAAATTTTTCGGAATGGTATGAACATGTTCAGTTTACACTGGATGTGTTGGACCTCGATATGGCATTGCTTGAAGATAAACCTGAAGACATTAATGAATATAGTACTGCAGAACAAGTTGCCCTTTTTGAATCCTGAAAAAGGTTTAATAGACTCAGTTTGATGTTCATGAAGATGACCATTGCAAATAACATCAAGACCTCCTTACCTTAAATTGTTAATGCATTGGAATGCTTAAAGGTTGTTGAAGATCGATTTAGATCTACTGAAAAGTCACTTGCTGGCACTATTATGGCTGAATTGACAACAATGACATATGATGGCAACCGAGGAGTTCAGGATCACATCCTCAATATGGCTGACAAAGCTGCAAAGCTTAAAACTTTAGAGATGCAAGTTAATGAAACTTTCCTCATGCAGTTTATTCTGAACTCACTTCCATCACAGTTCGACGCATTCAAAATTCACTATAACACAATAAAGATAAGTGGAGTTTGAATGAGCTGACTAATATGTGTGTTCAGGAGGAAGTGAGGTTGAGGGAGGAAAGACGTCAAACTGCATTGGCTGTAAATCATAGAGCTATAAAGAAAAAGAAGAGTAAGTTTGTAAAATCAAAGAAAAATCTATCCAAGAAAAAGAATAAACCTGGGGAAGAAAATCAAGCTCAGAATAGTTTCACTGTCAAGTGCTACTTTTGTGGCAAAAAGGGACATGTGATGAAAGACTGCAGCAAGCAAAAGGCTTGGTTCGAAAAGAAAGGTAAGAAATTTTTTTTTATTTGTTATGAATCAAATCTTGCTGAAGTACCTTCTAATACTTGGTGGATTGACTCTGAGGCCACGACCCACATTACAAATGACATGCAGGGATACCTCTCAACCAGGAAACCGAAGGAAAGTGAAAGATTTGTCTATATGGGGAACCATCTCAAAGCTGAAGTCGTAGTTGTAGGAACCTACAGACTGATCTTAGAGACGGGTCATCAGGTGGATCTAGAATACACTTCTTATATTCCTTAAATTTCTAGGAATTTAGTTTCGTTATCCAAATTAGATCGTGTTGGATATTCAGTTTTATTTAGTTGTGGAAAACTCAATTTAATGTTTAATTCAATTGGTTCTGGTAATTTATGTGATGATTTATATAAAATTACCTTAAGTCATGAGTTTGCACAATTATTAGTAACTCTGCATTCGAATATTGGTTTAAAACGTGGTCTAATTAATGATAAATCCTCAATCTTGTGGCATAGATGGTTGGGGCATATCTCTAGAAATAGAATTGAAAAAATTGGTGAATAATGGAATTTTGAAAAACCTAGACTTCACTGATTTTGAGATATGTGTGGATTGCATTAAAGGAAAGCAAACCAAACACACTAAGAAAGGTGCTACAAGAAGTAATGAGTTTCTTGAGATAATTCATACAGATATTTGTGGGCCACTCAACATCCCATGTCTTATTGGTGAAAAATATTTTATCACATTTATAGATGACTTCTCATGTTATGGATATGTGTATCTAATTCATGAAAAATTTTAGGTTGTTGACATCCTTGAGGTGCACACAACTGAAGTCGAGAGACAATTAGATAGAAAGGTTAAAATAGTGAGATCAGACAGGGGTGGTGAGTATTATGGTAAATATGATGAGTCAGGTCAAAATCATGGCCTATTTTCCAAATTCGTAGAAAAGAAAGACATTCGTGCTCAATATACAATGCTAGGTACGCCACAACAAAATGGAGTTGCTGAAAGGCGTAATCGTACACTTAAAGATATGGTTAGGAGTATGTTAAGTTACTCAATTGTACCCATTTCACTGTGGGGTGAAGCTTTAAAGACTGCAATGTATATCTTAATAAATAGGGTTCCTTGTAAAGCGGTCCCAACAACTCCTTTTGAGTTGTGGACTGGTAGGAAACCTAGTTTGAGACACTTACATATTTAGGGTTGTCCAGTAGAGGCAAGAATCTTTAACCCACAAGAGAAAAAGTTAGACTCAAGAACAATATCTGTATATTTTATTGGTTATCCAGACAAGTCTAAAGGGTACAAATTTTATTGTCCTAATCACAGTATAAGGATAGTAGAGACTGGTAATGCTAGATTCCTAGAGAATGGTGAAATTAGTAGGAGTGAGAAAACACGAGTGGTGAATTTCAAGGAAATTAGGATGGATGTGCCAACATTTGACCCTTATCGAAAAATTGTTGTTCCTCAGACTATTCTACAGGCTGAAGGAAACGAACAATATAATGAAAATCCTTCACCACCTCATGTTTCACCACTTCATGAAGATACCACCATTAAAATATTATAGAACCACCATAACCGACAGTTCTGAGAAGATCTCAGAGGGAAAGAAAGCCTGCCATTCCAGATGATTACATGGTGTATCTATAGAAATCTGATTTTGATATTGGGATTAACAAAGATCCAGTCTCATTTTCACAGGCCATGAATAGTGATGATTCTACTAAATGGGTCAATGCTATAAATAAAGAGTTAAAATCCATGGAACAGAATGATGTTTGGGATCTTGTCGAATTGCCTAATAATTATAAAAAGGTCGGGTGTAAATGGGTCTTCAAGACTAAGTGCACGCAAAAGGCAATATCGAACGATTTAAAGTCAGACTTGTTGTCAAGGGTTTTACTCAAAAAGAAGGCATAGACTATACAAAGACCTTCTCTCCAGTATCTAAGAAGGACTCGCTTAGAATCATCCTAGCATTGGTAGCTCATTATGACTTAGAGTTGCATCAAATAGATGTGAAAACTGCTTTTCTGAATGGGAATTTGGATGAAGAAATTTATATGGAGTAGCCAGAAGGATTTGCAAAGAAAGGTAAAGAACATTTAGCTTGCAAATTAAAGAAATCCATATATGGCCTTAAACAAGCTTCCAGACAATGGTATTTAAGGTTTAATGATACCATTACCTCCTTCGGATTTAAGGAAAATACAGTTGATCAGTGCATATATCTGAAGGTTAGCGGGAGAAAGTTCAATATTTTGGTGCTATATGTGGATGACATTTTATTAGCTAGTAATGACCTTGGCTTATTGCATGAAACCAAGGAATATCTCTCCAAGAACTTTAAAATGGTCAATATCAGTAAGGCAAACTATGTTATTGGCATAGAGATCTTTAGGGATCGATCAGACTATCTCAGAAAGGATATATTGATCGTATTTTGGAGAGATTCAATATGCAGTTTTGTTCAGCCAGTGATGCACCCATCATGAAGGGTGATAAATTAAGTGAAAAACAGGGTCCAAGGAATGACTTGGAAAGAAAACAAATGAAGGACATTCCATATGCATCAACCGTAGGGAGCTTGATGTATGCCCATACATGTACCAGGCCAGATATTAGTTTTGCAGTTGGAATGTTGGGAAGATTCCAAAGTAATCCTGGAATGGAACATTGGAAAGCAATGAAGAAAGTTATGAGATATCTTCAGGGAACAAAGGACTATATGCTCACCTATAGGAGATCAGAACAGTTGGAAGTGATCGAATACTCAAACTTAGATTTTACTGGTTGCCTTGATAGTAGAAAATCTACATCAGGTTTTGTTTTTCTACTAGCTAGTGGAGCAATTTCATGGAAAAGTGTGAAACAGTCCACTATTGCTTCATCTACTATGGAGGCTGAGTTTGTGGCATGCTTTGAGGCTATAAATCATGTTTTATGGTTGCGGAATTTCATCTCAAGACTTGGTGTTGTTGACTCAATTACCAGGCCGCTGAAGATATATTGTGACAATACCGCAGCAGTTTTCTTCTCTAAGAATAGAAAGTACTCCAGTGGCTCCAAACACATGGAAGTCAAGTACTTAGTTATTAGAGAAAGAGTCCAGAAACAACAAGTGTTAATTGAAAACTTAAGCACATCTCTTATGATTACTCATCTATTCATAAAGGGATTGCCACCAAAGACATACAAAGAGCATGTTATCAAGATGGGTCTTTAAGCAACCCTTGATGTGTATGGTTAATCGTGAGTGCTTATTTTTATTTGACCCTATTTGCGTAATAATAATTTTGTTTCTATTTTTCCTATTTCTAAAAATGTGTGCACATATTAATTTGAATATTGATAAACAGAAAATGTCTTAACAAGACAAATTATAGGGGTCTTTCAGGCAAATAATTACATATTCCAATAATGGACTGGGTTGGTGAAGGTTATCGATGATGTAGTGTATAGAAGGAAATATGACATAAAGGTTACATAACCGCTATGACTCACAATGGTGATATGAAGTAATCACCGTATTATAGTTTCTAATATATCTGAACTTATTGGCTATTTTTAAAATTCGTGATCACGTGTCAAAGTTTTTAGTGTGGAATCCAATGAGTCAAAAATTTTATAAATTGTATATTTTTTGGAAAAACTCATAATTGCATCATAATCGGCTTAATGGGCCAAGTAGGAGAATGTTGGATTTATTTTCTAATGTGGCCTAATAGCCTACATATAGCTATATGTTTTAATTTATTTGGACTCCACAATTAGATAAAACCAATATTTAATATAAAGTTCAGTAATTGGAATTTTATATAATTACTCTTCTAAGATAAGAAGGAAACCTTAATGGATAGGAATTCTTCTGATAGAGTTTATCTATCCCTCTTCTCTCCTCTATATAAGGATGGGTGACTCCCCTTTAATATCATGAGTATTTTTCCATCACTGTAAGTTTTATAGTCATCCTAATTAAGAGAGACTGAGAGAAGAAGGTGAGTTAAGAATTACAGGTTCAACTATTAGGGGATTTTCTCAACTTCTCTAATTCAATGGCTGACAAAGGTATGTTCGTTTTATTCTTAAGTTGTATTGAATTCAAGGTCCTGTAATGTTTAATTCCACATTATTATTATGGTTACATGTATTATTAAATCTTACAGTGTTTTCTTTATCCTTTTTGTTTATGGCTTCAACTGACGATTGTATTATTATCATTGTAAAACAAAGAACGAATTCTTATAAGTAACACAAAATCTAGAAACTTCTTTTAACATGACTTTATGATTAGGACCCTTACAGTGGTTACACAATTAGTCATCATTGTAACCAATAAGAGGAAATCAGTGACAAAGGTTCTAGCTAACATATATAGCAGACAACAATGACCCAACTTAATCCGAAGCACTGCCAAAACAATTACTTCTATTAATGAATGCCTCCAATATCTGAACAAGGAATAATTAATTACTCATAGACACACCAAACTATTCCTTTTTATTTTTATTTTTATGTAAGTATTTTGTTATTACCAAAAGAAAACATATACAATTAGGTTCAATATATTGTTCCAAAAGGAACATAAGAACACGACTGAGCAAGCCAACCGCCCAAGAGAAAAAAACAAACATAGCATAGGAAGAAGCCACTCACAAAGCCCGAGGGGCTAGG